>JAOSBO010187732.1:0-11624 GCA_027563915.1 Erythroxylum rotundifolium
TGATCACCTCCCCGATCCCCATCCCCTCTTTGCTTGTATCTGTTCTAATTTTAAGATCAGTTTGTAATTGTCTTCTTGTTTGAATGAAGACGTCAGTCAAGCAAGGGTGTGGACCAAGGGGTGGTCGAGGAGAATATTCTACTAAGCGTGAATGGGTGACGACGGATGACGATGTAGAAATAAAATCCAACCGTCCAATGCATCCAACGGTTATCCAAATTCTCAGATTCTCGAGGTTTCTACCATTTTCACAAAGCCTCTTTCTATTTCTCTCAAATTTCAGCAGCTATTTTCTGTCCTCCGGCTTCCTCTCCGTCTCCGCTACAGGCTTTTTCGGTCTCCTCACAACTATTACATCCTCCTCTTCAAAGCTCGTTACTTTCTTTTCCCTACTCTAGTGAACATACAAAAGTCTCTTCCTTTCTGGTTTTTGACAACTAAAGACTCAGAACTTTAGAGGTTTGAAAATGGTTGTTACTTCTATCTCTTCCTTAATTTTTCCGAATAACTATGTGGTCTCCGTTCTTGAATGGTACTTTGCCTATATCACAATACTTAGCCGCTGTTATGATCGAAGATTTCAATGCAGGTACAGTGTTGGTGAACATTAAGGTCTCTGCTAGGTTGAAATGGAAGGTGGGCACATGGATGTCCGGCAACTACCATCTGATTGTGAACTGTCCAGCGTATTTTACTTCCAGCAAATGCGATGGCTTTCCTCTTTTGGTGGGGAATTCGCTTCTCTATTATCTCAAATGAATGATGATGGATAAAATAGATGATAGATATACATCAAATTTGTATATGTAAAGGTTGAGTTTTGATTGCGTGTGCGAGTGAGTGTGTGGGCTGATGGGTCCTCGTGCTTTTGTTTTCAGGATCCGAAGGTGTAGTCAAAGCAGAGATTCGAGGACGACTAGTACTAATATTGTTGTGTGGGTTAGAGCTGAAATTGGTGGGTTTCCCTTGGTTTTGGTGTAAACTTTGGGTTGCCTTGACAATCCACTTTCACAAAACCCCGGTAATGCTTCGTTTCTTATTTTGTTTCCAGCTATGAGAATTTTTAGCCCGCCTCCTGACCCAAATGGGATGTTCTCCGGAATGGTCGTGTTCTTGGTAGAAAATGGTGTCCAGCCTCGCAGATTACATGTCTCTGCTTACACCTTTTATTTGTTTCCACATATTATTATTTTCAACGGTAGGCTTTTGATCTTTCATTGACTTGGGATTTCGTTGTTATGTTGGTGGCCTGAAGATTTGGAAGCAGAAGTTGGTCCAAATGGGTGCTACTATTGAGGACCGCTTGTCCAAGAAGGTCACTAACGTTTTTGCAGTTACCTTGTCGGTTCTTCTTCAGCAATTGGGCCAAGAACTCGTCAAAGGAGTTAATTTTCTGTTCAAATTCTTGGTCCCCCTAAAATCTAGTTGTTTATGTTCTGCTGGGTTATTTTATCTGATGTTAATTGCTTGCTCCAGAAAGTACTTCTTTATCAATGGCTTGAGGACAGCTTGAGGTCATGCGAGAGTGTGTCTGAAGATCTGTACCATATAGAAGTTGATTAAGAAGAAGGAACCAGTCCTAACAAGTCTTGTGTTCGAAAATCTGTTAATGGAAGCAGCAATTCGGATGACGGCGATTTTTATAACGTCGATCCATCTGATGTCAAAATGCAAAGGGGGAATTTTGCTGTGATGGAAAAGAATTTCAAGGAGCCAAAGCCTCAGAGGGTCAAGAGCTGGAGGAAGGCTCTCAGTGAATTGGCCACTATTTCTGGGTGGGATACTAGAAAGAGGTATGTGTTGGATTGCTATTCCAAATCACCACTTGTTTTCTCAAGGATTCTACTCTGGACGATTTTACTTTACATTAATTTATACCATGTTTAGATGTCGGAAAGATTGATTCAAAGTTAAAATTGAATGTTTTTGTTTAAAGATAAGATATTTGTTTAAAGATAAAATTTTATCTATTAAGATAAAAATATTATCTAGTTAGGATTTAAAATTTTGAATTTGATTTGTTATATTTTGATATTAGCTAGGTTTGTTATTTCATTACCTATATATTTAGGCTTTTAGCATCAATGTAAGGTGAACCAAGTAATAAATTGTCTCTTGCATTATCTTTCTTATTCTTCTATATTTTTGTTAGTTTGTGATTCTTTAAAATTCCAACACTAGAAAATCAGAAGCTTTTAGTCTACATTTGGACTCTTGATATCCATAGAGTTTTAGGGAAGTGGTCACATATTGATTGTGGTAACATATAAGCATTTGATAAGATATGCGTTTGAAAATGAGGCAAGAAATCATGTTTCAGGAAGTATGGGATCGATAAATTTGACAGCCATCTGGAGTACATGTTATGGTTGGTTCCAAAGTACTAAAGATTTACTAATTCCAATCACAAGTTGTGCCCATTTTCTACATTCTAGCGTCAATGATTATTTAACCGTTGCTTCCATCACAGTTCAGTTTTTTGTCTGGGATGACAAAGTATGCTTCAGATGTGCAATTATAATCAATGTCATTATATGTGTATGGTTTATAATAATAAAGATTGTAAATAATATTTATAATAATAATTATAACTATTATACATATTATTATAAAATGACAAATTTTATAATTTAGTATCATGAAATAATACAAATTAAATAATTTATAATATATATTAACTTTTATAAACATACCTTTAATCTAAAATAAATTAAACTTAATTAAAATTTATTGTCTTTAGTTAATAATTTAATAAGAAATTAATTATTTAGAAATTAACATACAATTATTAACTAAAAAATATATAAAATTTTAGGTTACTATTGAATAAATATAAGTATATGGTTATAACAATTATATTAAGTAATTGTATATATACTATATATACTACAATTATTATATATATTATTATTAACTAACTATAATAATTATAACATATATCTAATATAAATCAAAGTATTTAATATATGTAAATTTAAATATAACTACATATGATATCATACAAATTATATAATCCTTTAATAATTTATTATGTAAAGTTAAAATTCAACAGTGTATTAAATATAATATGATATAACTATATTACACATTAATATGGTTTGATAATTAAACTATAGTTATTATAATATTTTATATATTAATATATATTAAATTGTTAAATTTATATTATAAATATATAGTGAACTAGGTACCCTAATTGTATTATATTTTTATTATAGTGTTAACTATATGTTATACTATTTTGATATAAACATTAACTGTTTATTATATTAGCTTATAATATTTTTAATATGATTATTATATAAAATGGACGAGATTATTAACAATATATATTTATCAAAATATAATAAATATTTTTTATATTAAATTACCTGATAATAGTTAATAAAATATTAATATAATTTGACACCTACAAGATAAAATATAAGCATATAGAAAATTAATTATAATACTAAATATATTGGCTATGATATGTATAACTAAATATACATTTTATAAATTATTTAGTATTAATATATATTAATTGTTATAATAGTTAATATATATCATAATAATTATATATTATTATAATTTATATGGTATATTTTTAATATATGATACATTATATATCCTTGTTGTTATACTATAATTTATTTACCAAAAAATTAATATCATAATTATAATTATAATTATAATTATTTATGATTTCTTAATATATCATAATTTATTCTGTTATAATATAACTATACAATTATTATTAGTTACAATTTAATATATTATAATTATGCACTAATAATTATACACTAATAATGTTAAAGACTTATAGGCACGAATAGTTTATAATATTAACAATTATCTTATAACATTTTATTAACTTTATATGTGTAATTAAACCATAATTATATTAATATTATTTGTACATCATAATTTTATATATGGATTATAATAATTAATAAAGATTATACCATCATTATAATTATATAATTTGTATATTAGGATTACATAAATTGTTAAGGATATTATAATTTACCTTCACCAACAGATAATAGGTGATGCTACACAATATATATCTAATTTATATAAATAATTGGTTGTTTTCGATATTGATTATGTATATCTTTTTAATATATATATATATACATATATACACACACACATATATATATACATATATATACAAATATATGTATATATATGTATAACTCTGTTAAATATATAATAATATGAGAGTTATTGTTAGGATAATTAAATGTTCAAATTTGTCAATAAACTTTAGCTGGATTATATGTAGATGCAATATAAACATTAACTTTATAGGTTCCTACTCATAAGTGACAGGTTAGACTAACCAACTAGCTTATATGTTAGTATTAAATATATATTAATAAGTTATAGAAATTAAAATTTTTGTTGTATAATTAAATTTATATATTTTGTAATCGTTTATTATATTGTTTAATGGTAGTAAACTCCATCATTGTTAATACACAGGTTTCTTTACTTCTTGTTTATAATACATGGATTAATGGTAACATTATGTTACTTTTTGTTTATAATGCATGGATTAATGGTAACATTATATAATAACGTTATTTATATATTTATAAATACATTATAATATACTATAATAATTAAATAATCTAATATAAATTAAGTTTAGTTATAATGTAAATAGATTATTTGTTTATATATTACATTTTATTAATATTTAAGATATATCATATAATATTATAAGTAAAAACAAAATTTTATAAAAAAAACTAGATTGTGGATACAATGACTTAAGTATCCATGAAATTGTTATATAAATATGTAAATACTTTTACTATTATATTAATTTCCTGATATTGCATATTTATAATGCTTGATTATTAAATACGTTTATATGTATTTACATAGCTATTTATACCATATACATCAAATATAACATAAGTAATCCATATCTAAATAAAAGGCTAGGTGAAATTATATAAGTAATACTATACCAGCGGGAAATATACCTGTAATCATTGTTAATACACGCAGGTTTCTTTACTTCTTGTTTATAATACATGGATTAATGGTAACATTATATAATAACGTTATTTATATATTTATAAATACATTATAATATACTATAATAATTAAATAATCTAATATAAATTAAGTTTAGTTATAATGTAAATGGATTATTTTTGTTTATATATTACATTTTATTAATATTTAAGATATATCATATAATATGCAAGTAAAAACAAAATTTTATAGAAAAAAAACTAGATTGTGGATACAACGACTTAAGTATCCATGAAATTATTATATAAATATGTAAATACTTTTACTATTATAGTAATTACCTGATATTCCATATTTATAATGCTTGATTATTAAGTACATTTATATGTATTTACATAGCCATTTATACCATACACATCAAATATAACGTAAGTAATCCATATCTAAATAAAAGGCTAGGTGAAATTATATAAGTAATACTATACTAGCGGTTCTTAATAAATCATAACTTAATAATATAATAACTAACAATTCACAATTCGTTCTAATACGTTATTATCTTCGCCAAGTGCAGAGCCTTCCATGTTGGCCTTTTGACCTCTGAAACTCTTTCAGATTCTGAAAATGGATTTATGACCCATAGGTCCATAACAATTAGGGTAACGGTGGCATGGTCCTTCCAATTACATTATTATTTATTCCAATTACATTATTATTTAGCACGGTTGTGACTTAAACCGTGGTTTCTTTTAATTTTATTAAATTATTATTACCTTATAAACATGAATTAGCTCAACTAAAGTTTATTTAAAAATTATATCTCTAGATAAGCTTTGACATCCCACACAAAAAGGTGACTAACCCTTTTCCGAATCTCAAGTTTCAGTTTCATAGATTCCTCAGTATATTTTTACTAACAATGAAGTCTTTTAGCTTTTAGGGTTTAAGAATTCCATTTAAATACGGAGATTCTATAGAACAAACAATGTATAAATATTATTCAAATAAATCCTACTTTGCACATTATACTTCTGCAGGGCATTATCACTTTGAAGATTTCACTGCGCAAATGTGCAGTGACCACCTGCTAGTTACAACGTATTCTTGAATTCATTCAAGTTGCCCAAAAAGAAATCATTTTTTCTTCTAGCATATTTATTGTCTACTCTGATATGGACTACGTTACTTTACGTTTTCCATTAAAGAAAAAGGAGTTCATTTATAAATAAAGCGCCTTTGTCAACAAATCATGCGGAAAAAACCGATTCTTCTTTTAGAGTTTACCTAATGAACATGAGAGAAAGAACATCCCAAGAAGAAAGAAAGTATATATGTAAGGGTAAACCAATATGCGGCGAGACGACGAGGAGAATAACAGATTTGAAAATAACGACGACAAAGACATGTATGAAAAATGAAAACATGCCCTTGGAATTACAATTTAGAATACCCTCACTCCTCATTTATTCCTGTCTTTCTCATATTTTTAATGATAAAATTTAAAAATAAAATAAGAAAAGTACAAAACTCTAAGAAGAAGAGCATATTGATGAAAAATAAACTGTTTTTTTCTTGATATTGATTAATTAATTCTACATGAAAGTGTTACTTAATTGTACCAAAGTTTTCTGTAGTTAAATAATGTGGAGTTTGAGAATTTATAATGGAACTTGAAAATCAATATCAATACCAAAACTTTTTCATAATTGAAGATGGTCTCGTAACCTGAGGTGTTAATTCATGAATCATGACAATGGCTTGAGTTCCATGCATGATTTAAATACCGACGAACCAGATTGAAATAAGATAAGTTGGATTTAAATGTTAAATAAAGTGAGGACAAATGGGCTATAATCATGAGCCCAAGCTAATTACAGGGAATAGAAGATGAGTCTAGCATTAGCATCTGCATGTATAATCTGATTAGAATTAGATTTCCTATGAAACTGAAGCTTGGTTTGAGAGAATAGTAGTAGTTGACAGCCTGCTGAAATCAATTTGCTAAAATAATAAGTACTTATATATATCGGATTGTTGTTTTGGTAACTGTTGAAACGTGAAAATAAGTATTTGGCAAGAGCAGTTGTAGTTGTTGAAAAGTGATGAAATGACTAAAAAGCTCATTGATTTAATAAACTATTAATTGTTGTATAAATAATTTAAAATATATTATTATTCGTATAAATTTAAAATTATAAATAATAAAATATAGAACATATCTATCGTTATCTTTTTCTTGATATGTGCTTATTTATATTATTGAAAATGATAATTTAAATTACAATTTTATGGTAATAAGATGACCTTGAGATATTTCATAAATTTAGGTACTTTTAATATTATATAATTAAAATTATAAATAGTAAAAATATTTATAATTTTGCTAGAGAGAACAAAGAAGATGATATGTTGGATTTACTTTCCACTAGTTAAGGGTATAATGGAAAATAATAATTATCATAATGTTATTAATGGAAAATAAAATTTCTACCGCAAAAGTACTTTCCTACCGTAACCCTCTTTCTATTTATCGATTTCTGTGGTAGCACCGCATTTACCTCCAATTTTTCTGGATTTATCATATTAATAATAATTAAAGCTTAACTCCAGAAAAAGTAATTAAGGTGTTTTGAATCCGATTTCGAGTAAATTTTGTGCAACAAACTTGCTACAATGGAGATACATGAGGTTCCAATATCTCAGACGATCGGTTTGGTATCCAGTGATGCATGATAGTCACTCTACTGAGATTTTTCTTTTACGAAAGTCTCAAATGAAGTTTTCATAGAATGTCTTCAACATGAGTGTGTGACAATGAGACTTTGCATTTGTTGGAATTACATTGTCACATACAATATGTCTATAAAGAATATGAGGATGACATAAAGATGTATCTTTTGTATTTGTGGACTTTTTGAATGCCGATAAAGATGTAATCACCACAGTGGCCTTTTGAGACAGTATTTTGAATTGTTCTGCTTACACGTTAGGGGATGTCTCTGATCTCATGTTTGGTTATTCTGCCCACAGGTATTAGCCTTACATGAGATTTTAAGATGTTCAAAAAGGCATTGGATAAAGGAAAATCATTGCTTGAGTGATCTATTCACCCACAGGTTGTAGTGTTATGAGATTTGATGATTTATACTATAATCGCTTTTATGTATGGAGGTCGAGTTGCATATATTCATATCACATATGTTTCATAATATGTGTGACCAAATTTTCAGTAAAGATACCATTTAATGACTTTTGGTATCATTATTGTCTTACATTTATTCTGATCTAATCAAAGTTACTATGAAGTCACCTTTTCAGTTAATAAAATCAGTATCATCATTGAAACACTGATCGGCTTCAATACGAAGAAGTAGACAGAGGATGTATTGAATATTATGGAAATAGCTGAGGTTGATATGGCCATAAGGCAGGATAGGTCATCTTCACCTACATCTATGAGCTCACGTTGTGAAGCCTAGGATTGGTCTGACCTATTATGTCTTATGACCATTAAGAAATCCATACCTGATCATCTACTGAGTGGACTTCTGGGCACAAACATAGCAAGGTAATCTCTTAGTAATGTCTTCCAGAGATATACAGTCTCACTTAATGTTGAGACAAGTGCCTTGATTAAAGAATTATTCTCCACGAGGTATACGGGAGAAGGGTACTAAGAAACACATATCAAGAATGATCTATCTTCATAGTAGACTAAAGATGTTAAACGTTCGTCTTCCTGATGCTTAAAGTTCATCAGACTCTAAATACACTCCCTCTAGAGTTTAGTAATCTATTGAAGACATATTTTTGGTGGGATGAGGAATGAGACTTTAATGCTTTGATTGCTCGCTGCGTTACTGCGGAGAAGAAACTCAAGCTTACTTCCTACAGCTCTCGATGCAACTAAATGGAAGGCAAAGACGAAAACTACTAAGATTAAAGGTAGAAAGACTGAATCTTCTCCACATACTAATACTGGTCAGTCTAGTGCTAGTAAAGGTCCTAGGGATATAAAGCAACCAACAGTATAAGGCCTAAAAAGAAAGATTGTGACCATCAAATAACTCCTTAGCTTATCAATTTATGAATCTTATTTGCAATAGTCGCATTAAGTACTTAGTGGCTATACGGTGGAGTTTTTGATCAAGGTGTTTCCACAATGCATGGATTCATATCCAGGATAAAGCCAAATAAAAATAGGTACGAAATGTAGGCTCACAGTAATGAAAAAGTGAAAGTAATATCTATAGGGGATGTACATATTGAAACGTGTTGCAGGTTCATTTTGGGTTTTTACATGACACATTTTATATATGATCTTAGGATCAATTTTGGACAAAGAAGGTTGACATTTTATATTTAATAATTATGTTGTATAGTTGTATTTAATGTAAAACATAATGGTACAACTTTCTTGTTATATGGTTTGTATAGAATGTGTCTTACCCCGAATTAAATATAAGCTTCTTCGTATCTTACTACACAAGTTACAAAATGAAAAACCTTGACGAATGATCAAGTTGGTGGCTTGATTATAGTTTAGACTGTAGTGTTGTGATTTATCTCCATGTAAATAAAGGAGTTTACTTCAAGGAAATGATGAGTTTCAAATTATGATAGTAGTTGACTATCAGTAATGGTACTATTAAATGAATATGGAATTGTGTATGTTTTTAAAGAATAAAGTAGGTCGTTACTTTGATCTTAAAACATACACCTTAGCATTCGTTTATTACAAACCACAATCTTAATGAGTGGTGAACTCATGTGTGTTTCATTATAATTCTTGATATGATCGGAATGGATTTTTATAGGGTATCAATCCAGTGTCTACATGTTGGAATTATTAATTGAAACATGCATCGGGGAACATTCACTCAAATAAAGAGTTTATAATGATATCATCACTTCTAAATATTTTACATAGATTGGCGATTAAACTGGCGCCAGTAGTTTGATGGATTAGCTACCTATAAAGTCTTAACACCAAGATTAGATCTTATGTGTTAATCACCATGTAAAGTAAAACAAGAAATCTAGAAGGAAAAACCAACATAAAGGCAAAACGGTAATTATACCTTTTATTATGTAGATGGCTATATATGGTTCATAATAGATTTTGCGATTGAAGATCGAATTAATAATTTTGAAACACGATTTCTCATAATTTTAAGTAATTCAAGAGTGCAACCAATTGGCTTTAGTAGAATGATATTTGGTTAATAAATCGGAATTAATTCTAATGAGTTTAAATTAATTTCGAGCTTATTGGAGCTTGAATTATTTAAGTTCAATTAGATTCCCCATTTGGCTTATAGGAAGGTTATCAAGGAAAGCAAGAAAAATAAATGGAGGTTACCTAAAAGAAAATGGGACATAAAGGAGAGAAATGAACGAATTGGATTCGGGCTAATAAGACCGGAACAATTTAATTAAGAGTTAATTAAATTGGATCTTAAGTCTATAATTGTTGGGCTTACACTAATTAATTATTAATTATAAACCCAAAGGAACATTTAATATTAGGCTAAATTTGATTTTATTAATTGGATTAATAGAATTAAAATTAAAAAAGGACCAAAACCAAATTCTCCAAAGATGTAGAATTCGGTCATGGTTCTTTAATTATTAAATGGTTTAATAGCTCTTTTTTTTAAAAGCATAAATGTGCAGCCCTCATTTGGTTTTGCTCATCAATTATTAAATGATTTAGTGGCTTGTCTTAGAAGCATTGGAGAATCATAAAAGAGCTTCTTCAATGATTTTGGACATTAAACGATCAAGTTATTTTCATTGCTAATGTCCTAGTATGGCAGTGGATGGAAAAACATCATGCTCTTCATTAAATTGTTTTGATGGATGGTTTTAAACTTGTAAATGGACATAACTCATTAAAGAGTATTCAAAAGAGCTACAACAATTGTAGTTGGACAGATAGCTCTTTTTGCATTCTTTTCAAGATGCAGGTGTGAGTTACGTTTCTCTCCACTCTTGCCATATACTCTCTTCGGTCATACTTTTATTACCACTATTAAATGAACATGAGTGGTAATCGAAGTGACCAAGGTCATTTAGGATTTGATGCTAAATGAACTTGAGAGGTACTTGGAGTAAAATAAGGGTCATTTAGCATTCGGATGCTTAATAAAGGTGACTGATTATTCTCCAAGAACTCTCTCCCAAACTTTCGGCAATAGTAAATAACATAACCTCAAATAATTTTTCTTCTCATTTCCCACAAAAGGATTTTGGTAACTAAGTTGTCCAAGGAGAACAAATGGTAGATTGGATTGGTTGAGGATACAACAGCGAGGAGTTGGTAATATTTCGATCTTATTCCTATTTTATTTACGTCGTATCATGTATGAATTAAAAGCATGTTGATTTGGTATTTACGCTTTTGCTATGTTTTGATTTTGAGGAAAGTTTTTCAAATCTACCATTTAGGCAAATCAAGCAAGTTTTTGTTTTTGATCCAACAAATGGTATCAGAGCTGGTTTTATTATGCATGATTCGGTTCCTATATTTGGCATAGATTGGCAATTATATTAAATTATGTATGCTATAATTTTTTTTATGTGATAAAAATATATGTTGTGTATGATTTGGTTTGCTATTTTGGATATCCATAGAAAATTGATTTACC
>JAOSBO010187732.1:11724-22213 GCA_027563915.1 Erythroxylum rotundifolium
TTTTTTTATGTGATAAAAATATATGTTGTGTATGATTTGGTTTGCTATTTTGGATATCCATAGAAAATTGATTTACCTGTAAGTTTTTTTTCGTTTGATTTGTAACAAGGAGGGTGGCTTATCATTGCCATGTTTCCTCCTTGTCTTAATTTTTCTGTTTTTAGTTTTTTTGTACTGTAAAAAATTCTGTAATTTTGAAGACGGAGTAGCCATGGATCAAAGAAAAGTAGGTAAATATTTTCGGCTTTTATTTTGTGTTTTTATTTTGATTAAACTCTATTAATTCTTGATTTTTTCAAGTGCTCGATTTTTTGTTTTTCTATTTACAAATCAGTTTTTTTTTAAATGCCATTAACTCGTTTTTACCTAACGGGCTGGGTCGTGCAAGCGAAGAGTTCAAAGCGGAAGATCCAAGTCCAAGAAGAATTTTTGGACATAAAGGCCTTGTAATTTTCTTTTAATTTTCTAAGATGGACAACCAAAAATAGCTATTTAATTCATGAGATGAATTTATGAATGGATGCAAATAATATGCGATATTATGTAAATATATGACATTTAGGAAAATTGCCGACCCTAGGCTTTGCTATGTATTCATTATGTATGAGATATATAATGAAACAATATAGGATGATTAATAAATTGCATATAGACAAGATGGTAATTATTGAAACTTAAAGACCGAAAAAGATTGAGTAAGAGAGGATGCTCATGTGAGAGTCCACAGTCTCCAAAGATGACTCATATGCATGTGGTGAAGTGTTACTCCTCACTGGAGGACACGAATCCTAGATCTTGCATGATTTGGGTCTTTTAAAGGATAAGTCTACTCATTGGTAGCAAATGTGACCTCCCACTGAGGCATGGTTTGCAAGTACCTTTAATGGATTAATCAAATAGTTGCACACTCAACATGTTTTACCAATAACCTACCCACCGCAGCTTTGTTGATAAATGTATGGACCAAATTAAGGCACTTCTCAAAGAGTTAGGCATAAAGATGCTTTGTATCTTTTTAAGTGAGAGGGTCCCAGTTTTTCTTTTAATGGATAAAATGGCTCACAGTCATTTAGTTCATTATAAATAAGAAAAATAACCATCGTATAAAGATTTTGTTTTTTTAGTTTTGTTAAATCTATTATTATTATATATATATGCATTATGTTTTTTATACAAAGTTCCAATAATTTTGACTATTATGCTCATTCTTTAATAATTTATGTTTTCAGACATAATCACCACAATATGAATCCACTCACAATGCTCTTGACTAATAACAAATTGGAAAACAGAGAGAAATTTAATAAATGGAGACGTAACCTCGACATCTTTCTCCAATATGAACAAATTTCATGGTATTAAAGGACAATGAACCTGCACCTCCGGGTGACAAATTAACTCCTCAGCAAGTCTAGCAACATGAGCGATAGTAGAATGCTGATAAGACTACCAAGTGTTATATTTTGGCTTATGTCAGTGCAATGTTGCAGAAGCAACTTGCAGGCATACAAAATGTCGGTTAATGGTTCATCACCTACATGAGATGTTTAGTGTGAGGACTATGTCTGCAAAGGTGAAAGTTATCCAAACCTTTTATAGTCTCAGACAAAAGCCTGGTGAACCGGTGAGGGATTACATGCTTAAGGTAATCTCTACGGTTACTGAGGCCGAGTTGCTTGGGGCGGAAATAGATGTGGAAACACAGATGATCATGATCATCAATAACTTAAACTCTTCTTTTCAGCAGTTCAAGTTAGACTATAAGCTCAACACCAAGAATTACACCTTGTGTGAGTTGATGAATAACCTCTAAAACACAAAGGAGATATTAAATATCAGGGCCAATGGGTCAGAGGTTCATGTGGCATCTTCTTTTAAGCCCAAGGGTAGGGAAGGCCCAAATAGAGGTCAAGGCCTAACCCATAAAAAAGAAGGTCAAAGATGACATTAAGGGAAAGTGTTTCCACTGTGGTGAGAAAGGGCCACTAAAAGAGAAACTGCTTGGTCTACCTTGAGACCCTCAAGAGCAAACAAGGTATGGGTTTCCTAAGATTGTTAGGAACTAGAAATGTGGCACATTCATATGATTCTTGGATATTAGATTCAAGAGCCATTAACCATATTTGCTATTCTATACAAGGGTTTCAACAAAGGAAAAACTGCCTAAAAGCCAATTTTAAGTCAAGATAACGAATGGATCCTACATTTCGACAGAAGCAGTAGGAGTACTTATCTTAGACTTTCCTAGTGGTCATAGGTTATTTTTGGAGGATGTATATTACATCTCAATGATTGTAAGGAATATGATTTCTGTTTTTTGTTTAATAAAATATGGTAATTCCTTATATTTTGAAAATATTGTTTCAATATATGAGAATGAGGATTTTATTTGTAATGCGGTAATTAAATAGGGATTGTTCTTTATAGAACCTGTGACAGGCTCACTAAACACTACATAATTAATAAAACCAAGAATATCTAATGACTCTAGCATTAATTCAAAGTATCTGTGGCACTTAAGGATGGGTCGTGTCAATCAGGAAAGACTTAACAAGTTAGTGAAGGATGGGACCCTTGCGGGCTTGGACAATGGTCCATTACTCACTTGTGAGTCTTGTATTGAAGGAAAGATAACCAAGGCCTCATTTCCTTCAAAAGGAAACAGATCTAAATCCACGTTTGACCTTGTACACACTAATGTGTGTGGGCCTATGAACGTACAAGCTAGAGGAGGTTATGAATACTTTATAACCTTTATAGATGATTACTCAAGACATGACTCTCTATATTTGATGCACAAAAAGAGTGAGTCCTTTGAAAGTTTCAAAGAATTCAAAGCTAAAGCTAAGAAACAACTAGGAAGCCATTAAAACAACTTCGATCGGATCGAAGTAGTGAGTACTTATTTGGAGAGTTACAATAATTCCTAATTGAGAATGGAATTGTTTCCAACTTGTCAACTCCTGGAACATCTCAACAGAATGATGTAGCTGAGAGAAAGAATAGGATTTTAATGGAAATGGTAATATAAATGATGTCCTATGCTAGCCTTCCAGAATCATTCTGTAGATATGTCATACAAATGACAACTTATCTTCTTAACTTTGCTCCATCCAAATTGGTGCCTAAAACAACTAAGGAATTGTGAACTAGACGAGTGCCTTCATTGTGAAACTTGAGGACTTGAGGCTACTCGACCCATGTTCTAAAAGGCCTAAATCCACTAAGATGGAACCAATGTCAGAAGTATGTTTGTTTGTAGGATATCCCACAGGTACACGAGGGTACTATTTTTATAGTTCTCAGGACAGGAAGGTATTTGTGTCAACAAATACTACCTTCTTGGAGGAAGAATTTGTGAGAAATCACAAAGGAAGAAGTGAAGTAATGCTAAAGGAGTTAGCTATTTCATCCAAATCAAGAGTTTATTCAGATATAGCAGAACAAGAAGTTAAAATTGATTCAAGAGTTGAATTGAAAGAGTAGCCTGAACGTCAAGTAGTGCCTAAACTTAGTGGGAGGGTTAAGAGACATCCAAACAGGTATCTAGGTCTAGGAGAAGGCATAATTGCCATCTCATACCAAGAAGTACCAGTTCTCATTACTTATACACAGGTTATTAATGATGATGATACGTAAAAATGGCTTAGGGCAATGGAATCGGAAATAGATTCCAAGTACACCAACAAAGTCTGGATCCTTGTAGATTTACCACCAGGTGTAAAAGCCACAGGGTGTAAATGGATCTTCATAAGAAAGAAAGGATCTGATGGAAAGGTAGAGACCTTTAAAGGTAGATTGGTAGCTAAGAGTTATACTTAAAAGAAGCTTACAAACTATGAGGAGACTTTTTCTTCGGTTGCCATGCTTAAGTCTATCAGAATTTTTTTAGCTATAACTGCCTATTTCGATTATGAAATATGGAAAATGGACGTCAAGATCGCATTTCTTAATGGGGATCTTAAAGGGACCATTTATATGGCCCATCCAGAAGGATTTGTTGAGCCAGGTAACGAGCATAAGGTATGCAAGTTGCAAAGGTCCATTTATGGACTTAAGCAAGCATTCAGATCTTAGAACATTAATTTTGATAAGGCTATCAAAACCTATGGATTTATACAAAACCTAGATGAGCCTTGTGTCTATAAAATGATACAAGAAGGCAAGGTTACTTTCCTAATTTTGTATATCAATGACATTATGCTCATTGGGAATGGTGTAAGAATGTTATCTACGATCAAGGGATGATTGAATGAACAGTTCTCAATAAAGGATTTGGGAGAGGCTAACTATGTTCTAGGGATCAAGCTCATAAGGGATTGTTAGAACAAGCAGATAGCCTTATCTCAATTGACCTACATTAAGAACATGCTCAATAAGTTTGCCATACAGGATTCCAAAAGGGGTTTCACACCTCCTAGATATGGAATCAAATTTTCAAAAGAGTGAGCACCTAAGACCCAAAAGGAGGTCGAACACATGCACAATATTTCATATGCTTCGACAGTTGGAAGTTTAATGTATGTTATGCTTTGTACTAGACTGATTATCTGTTATGTAGTGGGACTAGTAAGTAGATTTCAATCCAATCCAGGAATGGAGCATTAGACTGCGGTCAAGTGCATACTGAAGTATCTTCATAGGACGAAGAACCTAATGCTTGTTTACTCTAGAAGTGACCTTATTCTGGCAGGATATACATATTCCGATTTCTAATCAGATGTTTAGTCAGGGAAATTAACTTCTAGTTTTATATTTACTTTGGGAGGAGAAGCTATAGTCTGGATGAGTGTCAAGCAATCTTGTGTTGCTGATTCAACTATAAAGGCTGAGTAAGTTGCCGCTTGTGAAGTAGCAAAGGAAGCAGTCTGGCTTTGCAAGTTCCTAAAGGATGTGGAGGTAGATCCTGAAGCGGAAAAGGTCATTACACTTTATTGTGATAATAGTGGGGAAGGGACTAATTTTAAAGAAGCTCGGAATCACATAGCCACTAAACACATTGAGAGAAAATATCATCTCATAAGGGATATATTATAATGTGGTGAGGTGGATGTGGTAAAGATTCTCACAGATCAAAACCTTGCTGATCCGTTCACAAAGACACTGTCACGGAAAAGCTTCGAGGGTTACCTAAAAGGCATGGAAATGAGGGACATGTCAAACTTGCTATAGGGTAAGTGGAAGATTGTTAAGGTTATGTAAATATAGTGCCCTAGAAAGCAAGTGTATTTACATATAACTTAATTTTCTTCCAGTTACAATATTGTCTTGAAAATATTTATTGTTAATAAAATAAAAGTTTTGGTTTTGTTTGTATGAGCATAATATAACTAGCGATAAGATACTAAGGTTCTTTTGTAAGAAATATACATATACATATACATGGAGATGTTTGTGGAGCATGTATATTGTTAGAATATAAATTAATTGATTCACAGTCGAATAATCAAGTTGGTCGCTTGATTATGGTTTAGACTGTAGTGTTGCGATTTACCTCCGTGTAAGTAAAGGAGTTTACTTCAAGGGAATGATGAGTTTCAAATCATAATAGTAGTTGATTGCCAGTAATGGTACTATTGAATGAATCTAAAATCGCGTATGTTTTTACAGAATAAAGTAAGCAGTTACTTTAATCTTAAAACATACACCTTAGCATTTGTTTATCATGAACCATAGTCTTGAAGAGTGGTGAACTCATGTGTGTTTCATTATAATTCTTGATATGATCGAAATAGATTTTTACAGGGTATCAATCCAGTGTCTACGTATTGGAATTATTAATTGAAATATGCATCAGGAAATATTCAATCAAATAAAGAGTTTATAGTGATATCATTACTTCTAGATGTTTTACAAAGATTGGCGATTAACCTGGCGCTAGTAGTTTGATGGACTAGCTACCTATCAAGTATTGACACCAAGATTAGATCTTGTGTGTTAATCACCATACAGAGAGAAACGGGAGATCTAAAAGGAAAAACTAACATAAGCGCAAAACAATAATTTTACCTTTTATTGTGCGAATGACTATAATATGGTTCATAATAGAGTTTGCGATTGGACATCAAATTAATAATTTTGAAACACAATTTTTCATAATTTTAAGTAATTCAAGAGTGCAACCAATTGGCTTTAGTGGAGTGACATTTGGTTAATAAGTCAGAACTAATTCTAATAAGTTTAAATTAGTTCCGAACTTATTGGAGATTGAATTATTTAAGTTCAATTAAATTCTCCATTTGGCCTCTAGGAAGGTTATCAAGGAAAGCAAGAAAAATAAATGGAGGTTATCAAAAAGAAAATGCGACAGAAAGGAGAGAAATGAACAAATTAGATTTGGACCAATAAGATCAGAACAATTTAATTAAGAGTTCATTAAAATGGGTTTTAAGCCTACAGTTAAATGTTGGGCTTACACTAATTAACTGTTAATTGTAAGCCAAAAGGAATATTTAATATTGAGCTGGATTTTGATTTTATTAATTATATTAATTAAATTAAAATTAAAAAAAGGAGCAAAACCGACATGCTTCTTCAATTGTTAAATGATTTAATAACTTGTTTTTTTAAAGCATAAACGTGCAACCCTCATTTGGTTTTTCTCATCAATTATTAAATGATTTAATGGCTTGTCTTAAAAGCATTGGAGAATCCTAAAAGAGCTTATTCAATGATTTTGGACATTAAATGATCACGTTATTTTCATTGCTAATGTCCTAGTATGGTCGTGGATAGAAAAACGTCATGCTCTTCTTTAAATTGTTTTGATGGATGGTTTTAAACTTGTAAACGGACATAACTCATTAAAGAGAATTCAAAAGAGCTACAACAATTGTAGTTGGACAGATAGCTTTTTTTGATTCTTTTTTAAGATGAAGGTGTGCGTTAAGTTTCTCTCCACTCTCACCACATACTCTCTTCGGTCATGCTTTTATTACCACTATTAAATGAAAGTGGTAATTAAAGTGACCAAGGTCATGCTAACATGAGAGGTAATTGGAGTTTAAAAAGGGTCATTTAACATTCGGATGCTTAATGAAGGTGAGTGGTTATTCTCTTTAAAAACTCTCTCCCAAACTTTCAGCAAGAGCAAATAAAATAACCTCCAATTATTTTTCTTCTCCTTTCCCACAAAAGGATTTTGATAACTAAGTTGTCCAAAGAAAACAAGTGGTAGATTGGATTGGTGGAGGATATAGCAGCGAGGAGTCAGTAATATTATGATCTTGTTCTTATTTTATTTATTTTATTTATGTCGTATCATGTATAAATTAGAAGCATGTTGATTTGGTATTTGCACTTCCGCTATGTTTTGATATCGGGAAAAGTTTTATAAATCTACCGTTTAGCCAAATCAAACATGTTTTTGTTTTCGATCCAACATTATACAAACAATTCCAACATAAGCATAAATATTTGAGTTTACACAACTAGCTTAACTCACAATACACTCCAGTTAGTTATTATCTTAACGTGTTGGCAATGTCTAGAAGGTATCGATCAATGTGTGCCTCTAAATCAAACAATACACACATGTACACATTACTAATTGATCAATCAAATGAATGCTCAAAGTGACACATGTATATGTATCATGTTTAGTGCATGCTTAATTGATTATACATTCATCATAGTTTGTGCATCATTTAGTTTGCAATTAGGTTTATGCTTTAATATACTTGATCACTTTCAATTCATCACTCACACATTTATCACTCTTTTTCCTAGGATTATACACTGACATAGTTTCCTAGTTCTCACTCAATCATTCCCAATTCATCACTTACATACTTTGAATCACATTACATTCATGAGAACATCTTTATATCATTATCAAATCATATTCTACACTTATCCTTGAACATTTTTCATTATCAAAAGCCTCTTTTGACACATAAATAATTGTTATTTTAAATCTGGAATTTTAGCAAGCTAAATCTATACATCACCAAACTTTTTCTAGCAATATAAATATATAAATTTACTCAATTCTCATTCATAATTACCCTATGTTCTTAAATGCTCATTCATTCATACCTTATACACATTTCTCATGTTCTTAAGATCATGTTTGCATTACAAGAACTCATTTATTCCTTAAACAAATCAAAACTTCCATATTTGAACTCAACCTCATCAAAGCAATCCACTCTTTAGGTTATGACTTCAATTAACTACATAAACTTATCAAGAGATCTTCTAGCCAAACTGTTTCACAGAAGCATTAATAAGACATATTTTATAATTTGATTAATTAGAGCTCTAAAGTCCTCAAAAGTTAGGAAATAATACAAGGTTCTTGCACAGGGGTCCGTCACAAGCAGTATTAGGAAAATAAGCATAACTCAAGCTCTAGTCACTATTTTATCAAGCCACTTTCACAATGGTCAGGCTAAGATCTATATCTACAACTTTTATTCTTTGAATTTCTTCAAATTCATGCCCTAAAGATATGTAAAGTAGGTTGAAAGAGGAAGATGAAATTGAAATCAAAATTTCGACCTACAACTTTAATTTTCTAGAATTTTTTCTCAAGACAGATTTTCAGGTCAGTTTTGTATGACCCTTTTGACATAGAAAATGAGGCATTTAGGCAATACATTCTTCTAAACACATGTTCCTATATGTCTTATACTTCTAAAGACATCAAGTTCATGCAGTTTGGTTCAGTATTTTGCGGGTTATACTTTAAATAATATAGATTGTCTCACATCACAACAGTACCCAATACTCAATTTCAAGCTAAATTTCAAAACCTTTAGAAATAGAATTCAAATTTTATTCCTTCATGAAAATTTTAGCCATATGTCTCTACATCTAACATATTCCAACACACTTTAATCATTGACATCATTTACAATTGATCCTAATTCATCATCATCAATGCTCTATTATAACATGCCATAAACACTAATCTTTTACTTACATGTTTAACTCTAATTCCAACTCAAAAGATCAAACCAATCCAGCACTCCAAGCAAACGGAAACATCACACATTCAAGATAAAACTTAGATGGATTTTGGCTACGTGTAATAAGGCAACTTCAAGTTGATATTTTAATAACTTTGTGAGGCTAAAACATGGATTATTTGTGTAACAATTAAGCATAACCATACGCAAGTTCAGGGAGGTGAAAGAAAAGAGTTTCAGTGATGTGAGTGAGAGAAGAAAGAATAAGAAATGAGCTAAACCAAGTTTGCTCCTGCTGAATGTTACACCTAAGGTGTTAGGTGTCATCTAATGGAATGGCCATATGTCTAAAGGCATGTTCTACATTTATCAAGTATATGTGCTGCCATATGTTACCATTAAAGCTAGGTCACATGTCATTCAAGTACAGCAACCATTTGTCTATTAATCAATGCCATTTCTCATCAACTTACCAGTCCATTTGTCCCATAATGATTAATGCCAAATGTCACTCAATTATAGGCTTAATCTTTCTAATTTTCATGTATCAATTTATCTTATCTCTTGGAATTTTTCCTAAACTAAATATACATTATAATCCTTCAATTTTCCAATTATAACAATTAATTATAAATTTACTACTTGTAATCAATCACACTAAAATTCAAGGCATAAACATTTTACAATTCACATAATGAACATTTTAAACTTTTCATATCTCGGAATAAATCAATTGACCGCATATGTTATCTTTGTAATGTATTCTAGTTCATATTTAATGTGTGTATATGCTAATGATATGCTTGTGAATGAAACGTAAATTCATGAATTCCAATGACAACTAATGCTCTAGCCCTCAATATAGATTTCGGGTTATTACAATTATACCTCTCACAGAGTGCATACATTGAGTATATGTTAGAAAGGTTTAATACGATTAATTGTAAACCTGTCATAGCACCTATCACTTATAGTGAGAGATAATCTTTGGCACAGTATCCAAAGAATAAAGTAAGAGAGGGGTTATGAAGAATGTTCCATATTTTAGTACGGTTGATAGCTTAAAGTATGCTCGGTTATATACTAGGAAGGACATTGTATTTACTATTTGACTGTTTGGTCAGTATCTAGTTAACCCAATATAGACCATTGAAATACAGTCAAGCGAGTGTTGAGATAATTAAAGGGAATCAAGGATTATGTGTTGACATATAGAATAGTCAATAGACTAAACCTCATAGGGAATTCATATTCAAATTAAGCTATGTGTCCGGATAATTGAAAGTTCACTTAAGGTTATAGTTTTGAGTTAGCAGATGGTACAATTTCGTGGAAGAGTGTCAAATAGACACAAATAATTTCCTCACCTATGCATACATGGTGCATGTTATGTAGCTACTTCACAGATGATTTATGTAGCACCCCTGTACCGTAACTTACAAACCGGGATACCCGAAGGTCAGTCTGATACATATCCTACGATAAGGACGAGCTATGTTTGATCACTACATTCACTTCACATGGCATCATATCATTACTCACTTATAAAGCATCATAAGAAAATCACAATATTTTAA
>JAOSBO010187745.1:0-22210 GCA_027563915.1 Erythroxylum rotundifolium
GCTTGAGTTGAATAGATTTCTTATTTCGTGTCTATAGAAATTTCTTTTTCCAGATTAAATTCTAGGTTAAAATATACGAAATGAACAGTAGATACAAGTCAAGTTTCCATAGTTAATTATTGGGCTAATAATTCGTTTGTCAGGCTTTTTGCTGATTAGGTAGTTGTTAGAAAACTAATCATTATCGGATCATTGACGTACATAAAATATATTTTACGATTTTCCTATCAGATGTATTTACTTGGATGATTAGAAAAACATGAATAAAAAGTAAAAGGATTGGATATGATACAACTCCCTAGCTTCAACTTTACATGGCATGAGACGTTGAACACTATCATTAGGTACACTAGAATAGGTCAAAAGAATAACAGACTTCATTTCATATGGTAATTATTACATTTGGAGAGAGAGAAATCAGAGAATGAGGAGCAACATAAGTATGAATTTGCTGTGCAATTGTCAACATGATTAGAGCGGTTATGAGAACCACTGGAATGCAATGCACAACTAGCCAAAACTTAAGGAAATGTGGTTAATATGATGTATATTTTGTATTTGTTGAACATACTGAGTAGGATAGCGTCTTTTGTCTGTAATTGTATGATCCTTATTTAGGATCGAGTACTAGCTTCTGCTATAATTTAATATATATTCTTTTTAATTTTTTTTAAAATTAAAAGAATTGAAGCATACCTCATTTGAATTTTTGTTTGAATTGTCATCTATTAGTACAACAAAGTTAACCTTTGGCCATTAAAAAAATTGCAACTAAAGTTACTAAAATCGTCGCTAATAGCTATTGGTGATGGTATAGTTTCATTGCTAAAAATGTCACCAAATCTCTGTGGTTGAAAACTATTGGTGACGTTTTGAGCTAATCATCACTAATAGTTTTTGCCTATACTTCAATTTTCGTAGTGAAAAACTATTTGTGACGTTTTGAGCATCATTGCCAATAAGTTTAGTGATGCTTATTTTCATAGCTAAAAATTGTTAGTTGCGTTTCTAGAAATGTAGGCAAAAGATTTTAGCTACGTTTCTAACGTAGCCAAATATATTTAGCTATGTTTCTGAAAATGTAGTGAAATTTTTTTATCTACGTTTAACAAAATGTTATACCATGTTGGAATAAATTATTTGTTACATTTTTAATCCATATTATTGTATATAATGTTTTGATATTTTTATGTTAATTTATTATAAAAAAATGTACAAAAATAATTGATAATTTGAAGCATTGTATATAAAAAACAAAATATCATTAAATTTCTTCATATACAAAATAATAAATATAGAGAGTAGTTTACAAATTTTAATTCAAAGCACTTAGTTGTTGCATCTTTTTCAAATCTTTAATCGGAGAAAAAAGAATTAAATTTAGATTATAATACAAACAAGAATTTAAAGAAAAAAGTATAAGAGATGTAATTAATACCATTCACTCTCATCTTCATTGCTATTATAATCTGGGCTAAGTATTTTTTTTGAGGTGCTTATCATGCTTGGCCGACTTTTTTCAAGTATTTTGTAATTCTACCTTAAATGTCTGGTTTTCCTCTTCAAGAAACATATGTGAATCTTGATGAGATCGAAACATTTGGCTTAGTGCCAAAGCCAAGAACTTTGATATAAACAGAACGTGTACTAAGCAGAGTATTACAAATGTCTTCTATATTAACTTCATTCCCCTTAGACATTGATTTTTATAACAACTCTTATATCTTATTCTAAAATTAAAAAATAAAACTAATATTCAATGCAAATATATTAGTTAGTACTATATAAATAAATAAACTTACAATTTAAACAAATTTATAGTTACATAGTTATTTTTTGCTTCTTTTAACATTCATCGTTGGCTTTCCTTATAATGAGTGACTTTGTACAGTGTGATCCTATCACAATCTTGTCATGTAGTTCCTTGTCATTCTATTTTATGAAACAAAAATACAAGGCATAATACATAACATAGTGTTTATTGATATAATTATAACTCGTAAATAAAGAACTTACATATTCATTTCTGATGACTATAAATGATTTCGACCCTTGATTGTGGGGTGTTTTCATTTTTCCTCTACTGAACTTTACCTTCTCACTTTTTCCTAAATAAAGAAAAATTAGGTAGTCATTAAATCATCTAATAAGATTAATCGAAGCAAATGGGAAAGGAAAGAAAACAAGCTTAAACTTTAGGAGACGTCTAATAATCACACAAATTATTCCAATTTTCTAGAGATATTCATTCCAGGACATGTCTCCTTACCTCCACGTTATAAGGAAAAGATTTATAAAATTGATGCAACCTATATCAATGATCCCTTTGTTTCAATAATGAAGTCATGTAGTTTGAAACATCAGGCTTCTCGATATTGACAATATTCAATTTCATCTATGAATAATAAGTAAAAGTGTAATTAATCTTAAAATAATTGAAACAATATTGCATAAAGTTAAATAAATTGAAAAATTACCTTAACTTTATCCAAAGCATTTTCAAGCAAGTTGTCTTCCTTCAATTCCTTAGCATGCTTTAGGCAAGGTAATTCTGTTCTTGTAATAATCCCCAACTCACTTGACAATTTTGCATATTGGATCTTGTCTACAAGATGACCTTACAAAGTATCAATATTTATTGACAACTTACTATTCATTGCAACATTCATTCATTCCAATTCACAACCTCTACTTATACCTCTACATCTTTTTTTAATATTGACATTGGAACATGACTACAAATCAATAACGATAAGAAAATACGTATTAAACATATAAATATATAGTCAAACATAAGTCTATTGTAGGTGTTAAAGATTAACAAACCTGTAGATCCCTTTGTACTAATTGATTCATTTTTTTTAGGAAGAATGAGGTTGTTCCTAAGTAATTTTATTACTGGTTGAGGTCGAATGTTGTTGTTCGCTAGGAATTGATTGATCTAGTTAAAGTTACCCATCCCTCTATTCTACAATTTCGATACCTGCCACCTTCTTCCCTTTGTTTCTACCAGGTGTGATTATATTAGATATCCATAAAAACAAACATAAATTTTATTAACATTACAATACATCCAATTATTATTTGAAACATACATTCAATTATTAACATTAATCGTATTAATATAACTTAATCATTAACAATCCACTTTAGCATAACTTAATCATCAATAGTCCATATTAACATAAGTCAATTATCAACAATCCGCATTAAAATAAGTCAACCATTAATAATCCATATGAACATAATTCAACCATCAACAACACACATTAATATAACTCAATCATTAACAATCTGCATTAACATAAGTCAATCATCAACAATACGCATTAACATAACATTTCGCATTAACATAAGTCAACCTTCAACATCACTTATTAATATAACTCTACGATCAACAACCACATTAAGATAATCATTACAATTTACATTAACATAACTTAATTGTCAATAATCAGTAATAACATAACTCAAAAATCAACAATATGCTTTAACATAAATGTTACCAGCATTGCATTTCAAACAAGATAAAAAAAACTTTTATCACCTTCAATCATCATAGTCAAGATCTTGAAAATCAACATCATTAATTATATTATGATTTGACTCTTTATCACTATTATATTTGACCAAAGTATCATCATTGTGATATAATTCATCCTCAATATAGTCTTGATCTCTTTGTACAACAAGATTTACTTGCACTTCACTTTCTTCTAGTGTATTGAGATTAACATCTCTCCTATAAAATGATGATATATCTACATCTTCTATTTGCAGGGCTCCATTACTTAGTTTCGATTCAATCTCTTGATATAATGCATCACCATCTTCACCCATTGGATCATTTCCCCTTTCAAAAAAATCAACAATATTTTAATGTTGAAAAATTTGAACAACTTTTCAATTGTTGCTTAATATAGTGTTGTTCAGGTGGAATACTTGTTTCACTTATGTTGTAAGCACAAAAAGGTCATTATCATACCATGTGTTACTAACATTGATGCTAGTAATATTGCCATTCACTTTTATATTAATCTCTTTGTCACCAAGATTAAATCATTTGCACTTAAATAGACAACCTTTTTATCCTTAACATAATCAACTTTATTATTTTTAAGATGGCATCATAAAAGTTAAGAAAACCATGGTTATGTTGTCCCTAAACAACAACTACACAATTTTGGCCTTTAAGTCGACTTTCATGATCTTTTATGTGAAATCTAACTCTATTAACAATGAAACCTATATATGTTTTACCACACATATGAGGCCCACATGCCAAAGAATATAATGTTGTCGTCATCTTTAGCAATTTATAGTTGTGTAATTGTATCATATGTAAAAAAAAGATAATTAAAAGTTAATCTAACATACAAATTTCCATAAGTTCTAATGTTCTATCAATAACTTACTTGATCCCCAAACCATGATGGGGAATTATTCTTATATCTTCCTTTAACATTAACAATCGCTTTACTTTTAATCTTTTATTTGTACTCTCTATTTAAAACTGTAGATAGATGTCAGAAAATATAAGTTTAATCCTATATTTAAATATGAAATAATGAATGAGAAGTAATATAAATTATCTATAAATCAACTTCCTCACAATTGTTCAAAATATACCGATGGACAATTTCAAGTTTGTCTTTAGTTAACTCCACATATTTTCTAGTTCTAAGTGACCTTACTTTTTAGGAGAAAACTGATAAGCCACCATCTTAATCAAGGTCAAAGTTACATTCTTCTCTATTAAATCTTGCGTCAACTTCATTTAAGTACGTCAAGCAAAATGTCATGCATTCATTCGATGTATAAGCCTCTGCAATGGAGCCTTTAGTTTAAGCTCTATTATGCATATAGTGCTTAAGAGATCCTAAAAACCTAAAAAAAGTCAAAAATATTTCTTTTTCCAATTTTTTCAAGCTTTTCTACTTTCAATTTCTTACAAAATAATTGCTTAAAAAACTCACCCAATTGTGCAAAGTTATGGACACATCCTTCAAAAAACACCCACATCTTCCAATAGGAAGTAAACATTTGCAGAATTACATGACAATTATGGCTTTTTGATAGAAGATTGATTAACTACTTTTTTACCCTATATATAATATATTCTTGCTTGATATTTTATACATTTGTTATATATTTGGTATTTAATATGCTTCAAGTGTGTTTACAGGTGATAATTGCCTTCATAGACTTAAAGGAGAGGAATTTAGAAGAAACGTGAAATAAAACAAAAAATCAATAATTTGGAAAGAGTGTACGATCATGTACTTTCGCGATATCTGAAGATTTTCAATTATGGATGTTTCTGTGCACGACCATGTACACAACTATGAATAATTTAAAAACCTAGATTTTCATATAAAAGTGACATTTAAAAGGCAAATCAAGAAAGGAAGCAACTGTCACTATTCTGAGACGTTTAGAGGTGATTGGGAGCTTAAAGAGCGAAAGACTCGAGATTTTAATCAATAGATCTATCAGAACACAAGATCGGACATCCACATTGTCAAAACACATGATAGGGAACAATCAAGGAGATTTAGAATTATGATTCCAATGTTTTCTATTTATATGGATATGATTTCATTTTTGTCGATGTATAGCAAAATTCTTTGTTAGTATCTAAGTCAAATGAACCCTAGTTGGATACTTTCACATGTTTTGATTCTTTTGTGAATGCATATTGTGTTTGTTGATTGCTAAGATCCAATTATCCGTTTTATTTATTGTCTACCAATATGATTTTTAGACCTTAATTTGATTTCATACTTAATGATTGAGAAATCTTAGGTTTGATTATATCTACGATAATTAGAAAGAGTTAATTGCAATCCTAGAATAACATAAATCTTCTAGATTAGGGTCAAACCTAATAAAGGGATTCATAATACGATAATGCAATCCTATTGGTTTTAACCTGAGTAATTTGGTTAGAGTCCTTAGGATTAGTTGTTAATAGACTCAAGGTTAGCTACTAACATGCCATAGGAATCTCTATGGTCTAATTAATCAGTGAAATAATTGCATGATAAATAATCAATTGGTTAAGGGTTTAGGGGACCCGAAGCATAAGTGCTAATTATCTACTATCGGTAATTAATTTAGTATTGCCAATTCTTTGCTTTAAATCATACTACTTGTTTACTTTATTTGTTAATTTATTTTCATTAATTGAACAACAATCAATTCGTATGCTAGATAATAGAATAATAGTAATTACTAATACTTGCAGTCCTTATGGGATCAACTTGTATTTGTTGGTACTAGCTACTGCTACGCCATTCACTTGATGTGTTAAATTTTGGTTGCTCACAAAATAGTCCAACCACTTTTCAACCTTGAAACTTTTTTTTCCTTTGTATTGACACAACGGGCTATATTAGATACATACCTGTATGAAAACTTGATCGATTTAAGAAATTGACAAAAAGTTTACTTTTCTTTTTTGACATGTTATAACATGAAAGTGGAATCATGTATGACCCATCATCTTTTCTTTTCAAATGTAAACATTTTCATATATTCATGTATTCCAAGTCTAATATAACCTTAATTTTGTCTTTTAGCCATCAATTCCCATCAAAGTACCTAAAATATTTTCACAAATGTTTTTTCAAGATGCATCACATCAAGATTATACCTTAATAGCAACTCCTTCCAATATGGTGAATAGAAAAACATGCTTTTTTTAAATTCCAATTAATATTAACATAAATTCACTTATGCTTTCTATTACTTGGGTGTTTGCTAGGTGTAAACTCACCCAAATGTGATAGCTACTCAACCACATCATCACTAGACAAGTGAAAAGGAGCTTCACTGTGTTCTACTTTGCCATCAAATAATTTGCTTCGTCACCATCTATTCTCATGTTCCAAGTAATGATGATGTCATTTTACTTCGTAGCCTTAATGAATGAGTTTGATTAACAGGTCATATACCCTTTAGTACTCCATTAAGATAAATTTCCATTAGCTTGAAAATCATTTATAGCCCATAAAACAGCTGCATGCATTATAAATGTTTCACCTTCATCATCATAAGTTTATAATCCAACCTCCTATAGATGGTTTAAGTCGTTAGTCAATGGTTATATGTATATATCGATATCCTTATCAGGAGCAGTAGGTCTTAAAATAAGTAAAGACAATAACAAAAAGACTCCTTCTTACACTTCCATGGAGGTAAATTGTATGACACAAAAATAACTGACCATATGTTGTAACAAGTACTCATATTACCAAATGAATCAAATCCATCATAGGCTAAACCAAGTTGAACATTGCGAAAACTAAGTTTGTTCATTATGACAATGATGGAGTTATTCAATCGAGAAAGCATGTGATCGAATTTGGTCCTTATACCATTTAAATTAGCTTTTTAAGTTTTTAGAACTTTAACTTTTCTAAGGATTATGAAGAGATTAACATGATTGTTCTATATTGTGTTTTCCTTAGGTGAAACGCTTGGTACATGAGGTTCATCTAATTCACTGCCCTATTCTACATTTGGCAAAACGTTCAATGTATATTCTGGTAGTTTATTTAAAGCCAAAAAAGTTGATGGAAGAGTTGTCAATAAATTAACTATTGGGAGAAGATCCTTTTTTGTTTCAATTGATGCCTTCGAACTTGCAAGGAGTCTTCTTAGGAATCCAAACATAGGGAACTACTTTACCATATCTACCGAGTCTCATGTCACTTAGAATTCAGAATAATAATTATATTTTTCTTTTCAACAGAATAGGTGTGAAATTCATTATCTTTTTCTTTTTATTTATTGTTTCATTTGTAAGAATTGTTAAAGTTCTAATTAAAATATTGTATTGCTTACCATATATCATTATATTATATTACTTACTATACATCATTATTTATTATTTTTTGGTAATTCGGTAATTATATAAATAAATCAAATATATGTACATCAAAAGTTTGCCAAAGATGGCAATCTGTTACCCTGTCCTGAAGGAACTTATAAGAAAGCATGAGGAACCCTAACTGTTCCCCAACCAAAATAAACATAATAGCAAGCTAAACCACTTCTTTCAACTAAATCATATCAAGGATCATCGTACCAATAATATAACTATTCTATATATGAGACTCAAGCAATAAAACTAATAGACTTCCTACTAATCCTCTCCTATTGATAATTTTCCAGGTGAGTGGACTGTGTACCTTAGGACACCATGCACATTCTTTAAAGCTTTTGTAGGTTCATCGATTGTTGTCTCTTATGCCTTTATTGGTGACGGAGGATGAGCAACCTTTCATTTTCCTGATTGGTAGTTTAAATCCATGCCTTACATATAATCTCACTTGGATATATATTACTAATAAATGAGCTAAAGAAAATGCTTTCCAAAAACCAATTGTCAGACTTGCAAAATAAAATTAGAAGCAACAATAAAACATATCCAAACCCCTCTATTTACCTTCTCACAGTGTTTGAACTGATTTGTTCCATTATTTGGAAGATCACTTTATTAGTAATGTTTCCCACTTCTATGGTTGCACTTTTGAAGGTTCTAAGGTTTCTTTCAAACCATAAGTTGTGCACAGTAACAGAAAGAAGAACGTTAAAAAGGTTGAGGTCAATGTTTACGTGGCTTTAAGGTTGGTTAAACCAAAGTAGAATGGATTGAAGGTTGAGCAGGTTTGGAATGTTTATCTGAAAGTGGCTGAGGTAGTGTAACCACACTGATTTTGAGAAGGAATATTCAAAGAAGAGGTGATTGGTAGACTCATTATCTAAGTAGCACAGGAAGCAATGATTAGGAATATAAGTATAAAGGAGCTGATCCCCTGTTTGCAGTTTATTAAGGAGAGCTAACCACAAGATAAATGCATACCTTGGGTTGGAACCTTTATGCCACATTAATTGATAACTTTCGACAAAGGTGGTCTCATCAGAGAATAAGCTGAACCAGTAGTGTAAATTTTTAAGGGGTTTGCAGTCCATTCTAATCGATCTGGTTGAGACCAATCAGGTTGGTCTATTAAAGACTCGAGCATGCAAATGGTCTCAATTGTATCTTTCCAGCACTACATATTGTCTCTAATAATATCAGCTACTTTGGCATTCATTGGAAAATTTGACCCATTGATAGCTTTAGGCGTAGAGAGATCCATGAGGATACCTCTAGGGTTCCTGCCATAAGAAAGTAAAAAGTCCATTTCTTGTCTTAAACCAGAAATGGTTCCAATAATATTCCTAACCTGAATAATTTTCCTCCAGCTCCAAGAACTATTATTTGACGGTTGGGCACTCCAGAATTTATTCCTTCTAAGATAATAGTGTGGACCCACTTTACCGACAAAGCTTCCTTATCATTGAAAAGAACCTAAATCCTTTTGCCTAACAAGACATTGTTCCAAGTAGACAAATGTTTAATCCCCAGACCCCCCTCTGTTTTAGGTCTACATATGTCATGCCACTTGAATTTTATATGAGTATTAGACCCAACCTTTCCAAACCACAAGAAGTTCCTAAGTTTAGGCTCAATTTCTTTAATGATAGAGACAGGAAGCAAGAAATGGCTAGCCCAGTAGACCTGAAAAGTAGATAAGACAGTTATTACCAATTGAAATCTACCAGCATAGGACAAGGCTTTATGAGTCCATTTGTTAACTCTGGAATCAATTTTTTCCAACAGGGGGTACAATCTCTCTTAGTCAATCTACCTGTTAAAAGAGGAACACCTAGATATCGAGTAAGAAGAATACCCCTTCTAAGACCCGAAATAGTTTCCAACTGCATAGACAAATGATCCACATTAGGAGATAAAAAGAATTGACTTTTGCTTAGGTTCATATCTAACCTAGAGAAATTTGAGAAAGTTCGCAGACACTTAAACAAGGTAGTCAACGAAGTAGGATCAGTATGACAGAACAATAACAAATCATCAGCAAACAAAATATGGAACAATTTAAGAGTTTTGCATCTCTAATGGAATTGAAAATGAGGATTTTCTGCTATTATAACATTTAGGGACCTAGAAAGCACCTCCATAAAGATAATAAACAGGTACAGAGAGAGAGGATCTCCTTGTCTTAATCTTGATTTCCCATAGAAAAATTTAGTAGGAGACCCATTGAGCAATATAGAGTAGGAAGGCGAGGTTACACACTCTTCAATCCACTTAATAAACTTAGGATGGAGCCCTACAACTATCAGCACTTTGAGAAGGAAATCCCATTGAATAGAGTCGTAAGCTTTAGCCAAATCTACTTTGAAAGCACATCACTTTTGCTTATTAGAAAGATGATAGTTCTTGAATATTTCTTGGGCTAAAAGGATGTTATCCCCTATATGACGTTTTTTTATGAAAGCACTTTGGTTTGGGATGACAAGGAAGGGTAAAATCTCCCTAAGTCTGTTAGAAATGATTTTTGTAATCACCTTATAAATCATGTTACAACAGGAGATAGGTCTAAAATCCAACATAGTGGAAGGTTGATTCTTCTTAGGAATAAGGGAAAGGAAGGTTGAATTCAGCTCTTTGAGAAGCCTCCCATGTTTGAAAAATTCTTGGATGGCCCTAGTGATTTCATTCCCAATAATATGCCAAGCGTATGTAAAGAAGAAGCCATTAAAGCCATCCGGGCTAGGGGCTGTATTCGGATTGAAAGAGAAGAACACTTCCCTAATCTCCTGCGAAGTGACTTCAACTATAAGACTATTTCTTAGGTTCTCAGGAATCGGATGGGGAAAAAGAGCTACCACATACTCGCTTGAAGAAGGTAGATCTTTCTTAGTACCAATAAAATCTTGGAAGAAATTCAGAAAATGTTTATGGATTTCTTCTAAGTCAGTAATCCTATGGTTTTTGTTCACCAACAAGGAATGGATATTATTTTTGTTCCTATTTGACAAGATGGAATGATGGAAGAATTTGGTATTCCTATCCCCCTCTTAGCCACTGGATATGAGAAGATTGTTTGTAGAAAGATTCTTGGTCATTTAAAGCCTGAAATAAATTGGTCCTAGCCTCTTGTTCTTCAATTGCCAGGTGAGTCCTATTAGGCAAAACTTTCATTTGGTCTTAGATTTTATTGAGGGAAACTTGACCAAGTCTCAACTCTACCATTAATATCGCCAATCTGATTAAAGTTTAGGTTTTGACTAATTTGGGTTTAGACACTACACAAAACATGGGGGTTCCTCGGATTTGTGAATTTCAAGCCTCTTCTACTAACTGAAGGAAATTGGGTTACGAGACTAGGAAATTAGAAAACCTAAAAGGTGAAGATCTCTTCTTTTTGATTGTTAAAGACCTTATCACTATAAGGGAGTGATATGAAATATTAGGATTAAGAATTTCTCCAAAAGATCTAGGAAACTGAGAGATCCACTCTGAGTTGATGAGCACTTTGTCTAATTTTCTTGCTATGTGGGATTCACCATATTGCTTATTACATTAGGTAAAAATCGGACCACTGGAGCTTAGATCAAATACACCATACTCGTCCATACACTTCCTAAAGTCTCTCAACCTAGTAATAGTAGAGGAGCTAAGAGGTTCAGCTTTATGCGCATACAAAATTGCATTAAATTCTCCAGCTATAAGCCAAGGTTTTGTCCCCACAATATGTTTAAGATTGGAGAGGGTTGACCAAAGGATTTTCCTATGATTAGCATTATTAGATCCATAAATACAAGTAACTAAAAACCCAGAATCACAATTCAATGAGGTCACTTCCAAAAGGATCAATTGATCAGTAGTAATAAGGGGAGAGCACATGAATTTATCAGGATTCCAGGCTACCACTAACCTGGTACACGAAGCTTGATCTAAATTACTACAGAATTGCCATCAGGAAAAAAAGAAGAGCAAATTTTGTTCAAGAGGAAATGAGACTTGATCCTAAATTCTATCAAACACAAAAAAAGAGACCGACATCATTCGAAGAAAAGACTTGACAGCTAACTATTTTTGTTTGTGGTTGAGACCTCTAATATTCCAAAAACCTAGATCCATAATACTATATACAAGAAAGGACCTACAACTAATGTTTTCTTCGATATTTTCTACTTTTCCTAATAGTAAAAGCCCCTTCTTCCCCTTTCAATAAACCTTGACTTTGAGTATAACTAGAATTATTAGGAACCATATCAGATTTAAGATAGGCAATAGAAGTACCTGCTTTGCTTCCACAGGACATTCAACATCTTTGAGGCTTCCATTAAGATCCTTTTGCTTTTGCTGCATTTCTTTTCCTTTTCTTTATTTAGTTTGAGTTTCAGCAAATCTGCTTCCCGTAGGAATAACTTGTTCTTTCTCTAGAGTTTTCTCCTGATCTCCTTCCATATGTTGATTTTCACCTATAGGAGATGAGTAATTATCTTTGTCTAATTCCTAATGGTTCCAGTCTCAAACATATGACCAGTAGGTTTCCATATCCTCTGCTGTGTAGCCTTCTCAAGCTTCCATTCATATTCAATTGCAATCTCCTTAAAGGTCATTTGACCTTCTTCATTGTAGGTAGCCAGTTGAAAGGACGAAGGCCAGCTCCTTTCCAATTCTAATGCAACACACATTTTTGCATATATGATTCTAGACATACAAACTGTATGAGAATCCATAAGTAGAGGTTTTCCTACTACACTAGCAATCCTAATCAATCCCTCATTATTCTAATATTCATAGGGAATATTATGGGACCTTATCCAGACAGGTGCATATCTAATATTCTCCTGTTCCCCCACACTCAGACTCCATTTGTGTAAAAACAATGGCTTCCCTTGGATATGCCAAGGGCCCTTCTCTAGCACCTCATTCATACCACATTCAGAATCAAACTTAAATAAAAACTTATTTGAGCTGGTCACCAAAATTTCTGTCAACCCATATGTTAACTAGATTTAGAAAGGGCTCTGTGCACTACTGGAGAAGCAGGTCACTTACCAATGAAGAATCTGATTAGGGAATGACAAAATTTGGTTACTCTTCTCTGCGCTAACTCAAACGGTGGGATAACAAGGATTTGGTCATCCTTAACCTCTAGGAGGTAGAAGGCCAATTCCTTGACATTTGATGGTTCCTCCATTGAGTCGGCTACCACAAATTTCCAAGGTTTTGATAGAGATTTCACCGAGGCTTAACATTCCTGAGTGGTTAAGGGAAGCTCTAGACCATTCAGACTATTCTGCTCATGAATCGAGGCTAACTAATGGTTCAAACCTTCAGCTATCTGAACAAAGTCAAGGATTTGGTTTGGGTCAGTGTTTTGGGATTTAGGTTTCGGAGAAGGAGACAAAGGGGGGTTTCTAGTTAGTGGTTCAGGGTTTTAGGGAAAGAGTGTACGAGAAGTAGATGGTGGAGAAGAAGAAGAAGACGACTCCATAGAGGGAGGGTCAAAATGACACCGGTGATCTTCGAAGTAGTAGAAGCTTAGCTATCGCTCTCTCTCACTATTTATTGTTTTTTTGTAAGAATGACATGTCATTATGATACAAACTTAATGTTAAAACTATTTTAAAATTTTTTGATATCATATGAAGTTGTCAACTCATATAATTTTAAAGAAAAAATATAAATATAAATCAAGAAAAAATAAAAATATAAATCTATGTGATATTAATTAATTTTGAGTTTATAGATAAATTATTAAAATGATTGTACATTGTTGTTAACTGAATTTATTTTTAGACATAGAATCATTTCTATAATATTAAATTTGATTTTCATCAATATGATGTTCATTCACGAAATTATCGAGTCAAAGTTAGTGAATTCAAAATTATAAATAAGATAGTTATTTTGTAATTTAAGCATTTGGTCATGCATTTTGCAATGATTATCAAAATTGCCATCAAAAGCTTACCCTTTGGTGCCGATGCTACTAAACTATTGCCAAAGGATAAGCCTTTTGTTACAATTATGAAAAAGCATCACAGAAGACTTACAATTAATGATCACCAAAGGCTTATGATTTAGCGATAATTTTACAAATGTCACCAAAGGGTGAGCCTTTGGTGATAGTTTTTAGCTTACTTTTAGCTATGATTTTAAAATGGTTTCCAAAAGAAATGTTGCCAAAAGGCTACCTTGTTGTAGTGTATGAGCTATTCCTATATCAAACTTGTAAGGCTGTCTACAAAGTAAAGAAAAAAAAGCCTAAACACTTTTGAAAGGAAAAGATGGGAATGCAACCTCTCTTATGTCTTTTTTCTTATCTATTGAAAAATACTATATGATTTCTTTCCCACTAAAATCAAACCAAAATTATGGGTTTCATACTGTACTGGCTGGTACTAGCTAGAAACCTGTATGAAACCATGTTTAAAGGTGCCAGTCGTTAGTATCAGTCGATACCGGTGATTTTAAAATAAAATATTTTTATTTAAATTTATTTTAATCTTTTATATAATATTTACCAATAAATTATTAATAAAATATTTTATTTTTAATATAAATAATTTAGAAATTATTTTTTATAAACTAATATTTATTTTTAGATATATTTCTATTATTAAATCAAAATTTAAAAAATATTTTAAATTTAAGTATATTTATTAATGATTATTAAATTATTTTTATAAATCAAATTAAATTTTAAATTAAATTAAGTTATTTATATTTTGTTAGGTTAGTTATGGTTGCATGCATCACATGTATGCGGATGCAGTGGAAGTGTCGGAATCAAGATTCCGACACCATGACAACCCCAAAAACTATAAGGTCATAACATGTATGCACATATATGTATAAGAGAACATGAAATATAAACTTTTTACCTCGTGTATCTCCTTTTTTCTTGTTTCTTCTCCTTGTTTGGGTTGCTGCAAACACCAAAACCTTCCTTGATATGCAAGAACAAGAAAAAATGGAAGAAGAAATAATGTTTAAGGGTTATTTGAACACCAAACTAGATGAGTTCTAGGGCTCAAGATGATGGAAGATAGGTCAAGAATCTTATTGCATGCATTTTGATTCATGCAACAATTGCATAAATTGCAAGAACAAAACTCAAGGCACCTCACTCCTCTATCACTTGAGTGTGTAAGAAGTGAAGGAAGCTTGCGTACCTAAGTGAAGAACTCACTTGTATACCATTTCATGCCCTCTGTCACGATCGTTGCCCTGTGAGTCACGATCGTGAACTACTTAGATTAGGCCATACACACTTATTTTTCATCCAATCTTTTATGTGTGTGACCCTTAGGTTCCTGGTTATTTTAAGCACTTCAATTAACACTTGATTCAAGTAAATCATGAAGGGTTTTATATGCCAATTGACCAGAATATAAGTGGATTAACACATAAGCTCTTCAATAGTTAATTATCCAACTTATTACCTTTCTATAGACAATTATCGTGCAGTTCGTCCTTTCACCATATTATACCCCACTTGGTTCAGAGTATAGGTTATGAATCAACTCCCACTAGACTAACTACGTTACATCCAATCCAAGTGATGTTAGTTCTTGTCCTGGGATCTCATTACTCTATCTGTCATTGAAGACTCTCTTATGACACATAATTGCTCCGGCCAAAGACTCCCGAGTAATGACCCTGATAAGAGGTCGTGGGTATCATATCTTTCTATCAGGAGTGGTAAATTCTTTATTGGCTACCCAATTATCTTTGAATACTAATAGTTGTACCCAATTATCACCCTAAGAGCAACCTCGTCTTGAGGTAATAAGGAATGAGGCTAAAGTACAGGATCAGTATCCAAGATATCCTTAAGTACCTCAAGTTTTATGATATTTGCACCATTACTATGATGAGATTAATCATTGATATTCAATAGATCATCCATATCATAATCTTATAATGGGTCATCCGATGTACTTACTACCTTTAGTAAGCCATATGTTAACTCTAAACATCTCATGTTTATAGTTTATGAGATCCACTGCTTAATCAAATAAAGAAGTATAACATGAGCTAGTCTCTCTGAATTAATAATGTCCTATCTTATTAATCTTATGACTAGGGATTATTTAGATACTAACATAATTGCAAATGATAGGATGCCCATTATCATGATCTCGTCATGATTTGCTTCATGCTATGTTTTGTATCATGGAATTCATTAATTTGATTTAAGATCAACATCAATTCATATAAAAGAAGAATATCAAATTAATAAAAAATGCCTTTCAGTTTGTTAATCAAAATAAAGTTTGTACAAAAGTGCTAAAGGTGATTGCCTTTAGAGCACTAGTTTGACAATCTCCCACTTACACTAAAGCTAATCACCTTTGTATCTAATACCACAATGAAGTACACAAGAATCAAATTTTGTTTAAGGAAGTGGCTTAGCCAAAGGATTAACGATGTTCTAATCTGTGGGCACTCTCTCAATCTTCACATCACCTCTACCAATGACCTTCCTGATCAGGTGATATCTCTTGAGTACGTGCTTGGACCTCTGATGAGACCTTGGTTCTTTGACTTGAGCATTAGTCCCATTGTTATCACATTACAACAATATTGGGTATACAATGTTAGGAACCATTCCAAGTTCCATGGTGAACTTTTTGATCCAAACAGCTTCCTTTTTTGCTTCTGCAGCTGCAATGTACTATGACTTGATCGTCAAATCTACAGTCGTCTCTTATTTGGAACTCTTTCAACCGACTGCTCTACCATTCAGTGTGAAAACATAATATGATTGGGACTTTAATTAATCTTGGTCAGATTGAAAACCAGAATTTGTATGCCTACTCATTAAAAGATCTCCATTTCCATATATCAAGAATATATCCTTAGTCCCTCTTAAGTACTTTAGGATATTCTTGATAGTAACCCAGTAACCTCACTAGAATCCGATTGATATCTGCTCGTAATATTTAGAGCATACGATATATCAGGTCTTGTACATAACATAACATACACGATTAATCCTATTGCCGATGCATATAGGATCATACTCTTACGAATCCTCTCATCTTGTGTCTTGGGATATATAGATTTGGAGATTTTTATCCTATGAGTCATAGGAAGAAACCTTCTCTTAGACCTATTTAGTACTTTATCTATGTATGTTGACTATGAAATACTTGGGTAAATTCCTAATCTATCTTTATAGATCTTTATTCCCAATATATATGTTGCTTCTTTAAGGTCTTTTATGGAAAAATTCTAGGACAACCAAACTTTGACTGATTGTAAACTTGAGACATCATTTCCTATTAGTAATACGTCATCCATATATAACATAAGGAATATGATAGCACTCCCAGTAACCTTCTTGTACACACATGTTTCATCAGGATTTTGTGAGAAACCAATCTCTTCGATTGTCTTATCAAATCGGATGTTCGAAATCCTAAATGCTTGCTTCAATCCGTAAATGTATTTTTGAAGCTTGCATACCTTTTTGCGATCTCTGGATGCAAAGCCCTCAAGTTGTATCATATATACATCATCAATTAAATTTCCATTTAGGAAAGCTGTCTTTACATCCATTTGCCATATTTCATAATCATAATGAGCAGTAATGGCTATGAGTATTCTAATGGATTTAAGCATAGTTACGGGGCTAAATGTCTCGTCATAGTCAATCCTTGTCTTTGATGATAACCTTTAGCGACTAGCCTCGTTTTATAGGTAATCACATTACCTTTTATGTCGATTTTCTTCTTAAAAATCCATTTACATGCTATGGGTTTTAATCCTTCAGGTGGGTCAACTAAAGTCCATGCTTGGTTTTCATACATAGAATCCATTAAAAATTTCTTAGTTTGAAGCCATTTTTCAAATTCTAAATTCTTTAGAGCCTCTTCGTAGGTTGTAGGCTCATCATCCTTTATGAACAATACGTCATTCTATTCACTTACAAGAAATCCATATTTCTTTGGAACATTGTGTATCCTACTTGACCTATGGACATGTTGTGTGTCAGAAGGTTCAACTATTGTCTCATCTCTATGAACAACAATTTTGGGTTCAGGCAATTGATTTGCATTTGTTTAAGCATCATGAACTTCATCAAGTTCAATATTTCTCCCACTATCTTCTCTTAGAAGTAACTCTTTCTCTGAAAAGACAACGCACTTTGAGCCAAACACCTTTTACTCTAAAGCATTGTAGAATTGATATCCAATTGTTTCTTTAGGATATCTTATAAATAGACATTTATCATATTTCACTTCTAGCTTGTTTGATTGAATCTGCTTCACATAAGCCGGACACCCCCAAGCTTTCATATATGAAAGATATGGCCTTTTATTACTCTACATCTCATATGGAGTAACTTCAATTGCCTTTGAAGGGACTCTATTTGTCATATAAACAACAATCTCGAGTGCATAACCTTAAAAGGATTTTGGTATATCTACTAAGCCCATCATTGACCTTACCATGTCTAACAAGGTTCGATTTCTCCTCTCAGCCATAACATTATGTTGTGGTGTATAAGGTGGGGTCCACTGGGATGCTATCCCATTATCTCTGGGATAAGTTAGAAATTCCTCATTTAAGTATTCACCACCTTTATTTGATCAAAGTTCCTTTAATACTTCTATCGAGTTATTTCTCTAATTCATGTCAAGTTGTTTGAACATTTCAAACACTTCAGACTTATATCTCATTAGATAAACATACCTATATCGTGAACAATCATCGATAAAAGTAACGAAGTACACACAACCACCTCTGGCATGAATGGACATCAGATCACATACATCTGAATGTAATAGCTCTAATAACCCATTCATTCATTCACCCTTTCCTTTAAAATGTAATTTAGTCATCTTACCTAACAAGCAAGATTCATATGTGTCATATGATTCATAGTCAAATGATCCTAGGCTACCATTCATATGTAGCTTGATCATACGTTTCTTACTTATATGGCCAAGTCGATAATGACAAAAGTAAGATAATTTTAGGATATCTTGTTTTTGTTTTTTATTGTCATTGATATTCAAAATTAGATTGGATGTATCTAATATGTAAATTTCATTGCATAATGTAGCAGTACCATACAACATTTCATTCAACTTAATTGAACAACCATTGCTTAAAAAATATAATGAAATCTCGCTTTATTAAGAAATGAAATAGATATAATGTTTTTAGTCACAACGGGTGCATAATAGCAAATTTTCAAAATTAACTGTAGCCCACTAAGAAGATACAAAACATATGTCCCTACAGCTAATACAACAAATCTTGCTCCTTTTCCTACACATAGATCCATCTCTCCTTTCTTGAGTGGTCGACCATCCCTAAGACCCTGCATATCAACACATATGTGTGAGCCATGTTCGGTATCTAAGATACAAATGTTATAATCAGAAATAGTATTTACCTTAGTGACAAACAACATACCTGAAGTAGATAGTGGGACATCTAATGCCTTCTTCTGCTTCAGTGACTCCAGATAAGCTTTGCAGTTCCTCTTCCAATGCCTTTCCTTGTTGTAATGGAAGCATATTCCCTTTGGTTCTGTCTCTTTTACCTTCTTCTTGGCTATACCTCCCATAGGCCTCTTGGACTTCTTCTTCTTCTTTTGGTTCTGCTTTTGAGAACTAGAAGCAAAGTCTACTAGCATTACAATCTTACTATTTTTCCTGATAGTTTGCTGAGTTGTTTTGAGTAGATTAATCAGCTCAGGTATCATCATGAATATTTGGTTCATCTAATAGTTAAGGACAAACTGTGAATAACTATTGGTTAAACTAGTCAGAAGTAAGTCTACAATTATTTCATGATCCATAATGAAGCCTAAATTGCCTAATCGCTCAATGCATCCATTCATCTTCAGCGTATACTGCACTGGAGATGATCCCTAATGTCTCGAAGTCTTAGAAGTAAGTCTTAGAATGGAAAAGTATTCTCGAAGTCTCGAATGTTTCAGATTGAGCTTGCTCATCAAGCAGTTCCCTTATATAGTAGACTATGGTATGAGCATCCATAGCATCATGTTGCTTTTGCAGTTCTGATGACATAGAAGCTAACATTATATAGCTAGCTAACTCACTATCATCCAATAGCTTCTTATAAGCGCTTTGATCTTCATCAAAAGCATCAATAGCAGGGGGGATCGGGAAATGGTTCATTTGGGATATATCATAGTTTCTTAGATTTGAGAACAATTCTCAAATTTTGTAGCCAATCTGAGAAGTTTGGTCCCATGAGTTTGTTAAAATCTAACAGGGAGTATAGGTTCACACTAAAAGACATCGTGATGACTCAATAACCTAGAAGAATGAGAGAAAAGTTATATTGTATACTAAATGCATATTGATAAGGGCTTTAATCACATGCATGTAGGTCGCACTATTCTTATTCAAATCCATAGCCCTCACTATGAATTCGAGAAAACTTATAGTTTCTCAAATGGTTCAATATCCGATATCACCAAGAATGAACATGGGTTTGCCTAACAAACCACCTTAGGTCAATCGGTAGATATCATTCATACCATTTTTATTCAATTATGCAACTATTGACTTGTGTCATCAACTGTTGATTTAGCTCACTCATTAGGTCATCGACTTTTGATTTGTATACATCCCATGTATATAATCCAACTTCGACTCTATCCACATTAACCTTGGGTTTGCCTAACAAATCAACGCTTCCATTTAGGACCAACCCATCAATCCATAAATGTAATTTCAATAGTTTGAACATATTCGTGTAGAGCAGGCTTGGGTTTGCCCAAAAATCCAACTCTAAAAGAACTCTGGTTCTTGCCATATCAATGGAAGGCATACATCCTAATATTCTGGTTGAGCGATTTGTTCTTTGGTCTCATCCATACTTTGAGCCTATGTCCATAATAACCCTTAAAATGCATCTAATGCATGTATCACACAAAGGAGGCTTAATTTAGGTTGTGACTTAACTATGCATCTAAAGTTAATGATTCGATTCAACTCTTGAACCTAATCAGGTACTAGTGCTAGTCTTGGATTATTTGAATTATGAAAGTGATTCAATTAGGAACCCTAAAATTTAATCATTTTGTCATCTAGATTAAACACTTTACTACTAGTTTATAAGCCTTTATCTAGTCACACTAGAAATGCTATGCTCTACTTGGATTGATTCTAAATTATTCCTTAGGGTTTCCAAAATTCCTGTATGCCAATTAGTCCTCTATAATATCCCTAGGTCATCTCAAATTTACCTAAACAATTTCAGCACATGCCAAAATTATCTTGACAGCTAAAATTGTCAAGATAAATAAGTTAACTTGTTAGACACTAAAGAGATCAATTCAATGTTTAGAAAATTTTAGAACTCTAATTTCAGGCACATGGATTAAGCATGTTATTTCTATCAAAATAATATATATCTTATTATATAAGAACCTTATTTATGTAACATCTCATTCCCATTATTAGGGTTAGAGCCCAGAAATACCGTACATGAGAACTGGTAATGAGATAATAAAGAAATGCACTTTATGCTAATGCATAATATTGAATGCATACACGTGAATTTGATCATTGCAAGCATTATAATAATTTGTTCATGTACTCATTTGACATTTTTTGGGTATATATGATTGATTCAATGTGATTATGATATGAGTAGTGAATATTTTGTTTTGAAAATTGATTTGGTGAATCAAATTATCGATTTAGAATTTTTGGAGAAATTTGAGAATTTTCTAGAATTTTTGGATAGTTATGGACTAAGAAAAATGCCAAGTGGAAGAATAATAGATAAATGGTAGTAGAAATAAATATCAAATGGTAGTCGAATTATTGAAAAGTGATATTAGGATTTAATAACACTTGTCATTTAAAATTGGGAGTAAATAGGATTAGAATTAGGAGACAAATGGACTAGCATTTTAAAAAGACCCAAATTTGGACCACAAGAGCCACACCACCTATTAAGTCCACGATTCTTGTTAAGTGAAATACCAACTTTTGGTCTTTCACTTTTCATTTACTTCTCTCTCTTCGTCAGTCTCTCCCATCTTCATCTTCATCTTCTTCTTTTCTTCTTCTTCTCCATTTTTTATTCTTGCTCTCCCTATTCACAACCTTGATTTTTGTTGACAATAAAACCACCCACTTCAGGATTTTTGTTATCCACTTCATCTTGTTACAAAATGACCCAAATCACTCCTTAAATGATGATGGACGTGTAAAGAAGGAAAGCTAGGGTTTCTTGGAGATTTTTGAAGATCTTGAAATAAACAAGTAAGTAATATGTTATTGCTCTTCTTGGTTTGTTAAATGAAACTTATTGATGATAGATTAGGGTTAAATG
>JAOSBO010187752.1:0-22210 GCA_027563915.1 Erythroxylum rotundifolium
TACTAATTGATTTCAACTTAATTAATGTTAATCTAATTTACTCAATGTAAGCTAATGATGCTTAATTAAAAAAAAAATTTTGGGGCTAACACTTTAGTTGCCGCTAAGCATAAGCTATCACCCTGTCTCCTTGCATCAACACACAACCCAAACCCTTTCTTGAAGCATCATTATACATTGGAGCAGTTATTAATCTGCTCTTAAGCTCCTCAAAGCTATTTTGACATTCCTCACTCTAGATAAATTTCTGATTCTTCCTCAATAACTTGGTAATCAGTGTAGCTATTATAGAAAATCCTTCAACAAATCTCCTATAATATCCTGCAAGACCCAGAAAACTCCTCACTTCTGCCACTGTCTTTGGTGCATGCCAATTAACTACACATTCAACCTTCCTCATATTAACATGTACCCTATCCTTCGAAATTACATGTCCAAGGAATACTACCTCATGAAGTCAAAACTCACACTTGCTGAACTTAGCATAAAGCTCCTTCTCCCTTAGTGTTTGTAATACTATTATGAGATGTTCCTCATATTCCTCTTCACTTTTGGAATAAACCAGAATTTCATCGATAAATACTATGACAATTTGATCCAAATACTCCCTAAAGACCCTATTCATTATATTCATAAAAGCAGCTGGAGCATTGGTCAATCCAAAAGGCATGATTAAAAACTCGTAATGTCCGTACCGTGTCTTGAAGATTGTCTTATTCACATCAGACTCCCTAATTCTGAGTTGATGATAACCTGACCTGAGATCTATCTTTGAAAATACCTTTGCTCCCTGTAGTTGGTCAAACAGATCGTCTATTCAGGGTAGACGGTACTTATTTTTAATGGTCACCTTATTGAGTCTCCGATAATCAATACACATCTGCCATGTTCCATCTTTCTTCTTAACAAACAAAACCGGTGCTCCCCAAGGTGACGAACTTGATCTTATGTACCCTTTCTTTAATAGTTCCTCTAACTATTCCTTATGGTCCTACAATTTAGCTGGAGCCATTTTATAAGGTGGTATGGAAGTAGGAGCAATTCTAGGAATCAAGTCAATGACAAACTCGATTTTCCTCACTGGTGGCAAACCAGGTAAGTCCTCAGGGAACAAATCAAGAAATTCCCTTACAATTGGAAAATCCTCTAACCTCCCTTCATTCACATCAACGTCCATAACATGTGCCACGAAGGCTTTATACCTTGTTCTCATTATCCTGTCAGCTAACAGAGCTTAAACAATTCTTGGCGAAGGTGCTCCCCTGTCTCTTCTGAAAATCACCCTCTCTCCATTGCCCAAATTAAATTCCATCTCCTGAAGGCCACAATCTAACTTCACCTGATACTTATCCATAACATCCATTCTAAGTATAAGATCTAAGCCTTTTAGGTCTAGATGTAGTAAGTCCACTATCAGTTTAGCACCATCAATGAAGAGTTCACAACACTTATACACTTGACTGATTATCACATTCCTCCTTAGAGGTGTACTAATAAGCAAAGGACTATTCAAAGGCATTGAATTCACACCATGTAAAATCATACTTGTACAAATAAATGAATGCGTGGAGCCAGAATCAATCAAGACATATACTTCAGAACTAAGTAACTGAGCCATACCTGTGACAACTTTAGTAGCAGTTGCAGCTTCCTCCCTTGTCATGGCGAACACCCTTGCCTATGCTAGACCCCTTGGCCTTCTTGGAGGAATAGCCTTCCTTGCAGCTCCAGAACTGCCCACCTCAATTATTGGTTTGGTTCCCATTATTTCAGCTCTCCTTGGGGCTTGTAACTGTGACCCCTCCTTCATTGTTCCTTAGGGATAGTCCTTGATCATGTGTCCCTTCTCTCCACCTTGAAAGCATGCATCCAATAACTTGAAGCACTCTCCCCTGTGCAGCTTCCCACAATGCTCACATTGGGGGTTCATGTTCCTGCTACTCTCCACCTTGCTATTGCCTCCTACTGTTGAGGCTTGCACTAACACTACCCTTGCTTGCTTATTCTTAGCAGAGGAACTAGTCCCCACCTCACTCTGTGTGTAGGAGCTCTTCACACCCCTCTCAAGTGTTGGAGCACTCACCCCCTTTCTGGAAAATTGCTTCCAGTTCTTCCTCTTCCTGCTCACTTCATACTTGATTTTCTCTAGCTTCTCAGTCTAGAGTGCCGCATCTACCAACTGCTAATAGTTATAGAAATTGTGGATCAAGACTTTCTCCTTAATCCCCAAATGAAGACCTCCCTCAAACTTACGACATTTATCTTCCTCATCTGCCACGATGTTAGTTGCACATCGGGAAAGCTGAGTGAACTTTAACTCATACTCACTCACACTCATGTCCCGCTATGTGAGATTTAGAAATTCCTTGGCCTTCTCTTGTACATAAACCCTAGAGAGGTACTTCTTCCTAAACCTTTCCATAAAATCTCTCCATGACAACATCGGAGGCATAACCTAATTGTGGGGCACTGATTCCCACAAATGAAGTGCATCCCTTTACAGCAAGCTAACTACATAATCCAGCTTCCCTTTATCAGAGCAATTCATTTGAAGCAGAACTCTCTCGGTCCTCTTCAGTCATGCTTCTGCCTCTTTCGAATTTGTAGTACCATTAAACTCTATAGCTCCATACTTATGAAGCTTGTCATATTGTCCACTCCTATCTACTGGAGCTTGCATTGGAACTTATGACCTTTGGCCCATAGCATAAGAGAAAGCCTGAGTGAAGGCCTGAAAGAATCGCGGATCCATGGTAGGCATAGGAGAAGGAGGTGGTGGCACTTCATGCTGCACACTAGGTGCCTCAGAATTAGGAGCAGAGTGTGTTCCTGCAACTTGTGAGACATAGATTCATCCGTGCTCCCTTTGCGATAGCAAGATCGAGTCTTAGCTCCTTGAGTTCTCCTTTGAGACGGCATAATCACTCCTTCAATATAAAACCATTAAAAAACTTTAGTTCATGAAAAACAATTTCAAAGTATGCAAAATAGTTCAAATCGTATAAAACAATTTCAAATCATATGAAACAATTCAAAACAATATAAGCTATTCATTTAAAACGATGCATGTTCATTTCATCTCCTAAATAACCCATTTCATGCCTAGGATACTCCTAAACCTAGTCGCAAACCTGGACCTAAACTTAGTCACTCTGATATCATAACATGTTGGAGCCCGTTTTCGGAGCCTAACATCGGTCATGGGATCATGAAGCTTGAGCATGGAGGAAGGCTTAGAATATGGAGATCTGAAAGAAAAATCCTTCCGAAGCAAAGGCGGGCTTCGCCGCGATGAAATCGCCAAAAAAAAAGAATTCCCTTAAGGTGAATTATGCTGCGGTGACAACTATAACTTCGTTGCGGCAAAGTCGCCACGAGAAAAGTAGAATTTCCTTCAGTAGAATTACGCCTCAGTGACTCTTAATTTCGCCGCGGCAAAATCCCCTATGGGTGATCCCATAACCCGAACTACCTATCTTACTAGAATGCAAACTTAAAATCCTTCAGCCATATTCATCAATTCAACGCAAAAAAAAAGGATAAGAATATAACCACAAATAGTTTCTCAAAATCTTAATTCCATAATTGAAAACTTTGCGAAAGTATGAAAAATAATAGACAAAACCAAACATATATTTCATTAATATTAAAAGTAATAGTTTTACAAGGCTTTAATGTCATTTCATGCCATAATACATCATTTGCTTCATAATCCAAAAATATAAAAGATAATTGAAATGCAACTAAACCCTTAAATTCCCAAAACCTAACTCAAAATTCAAAAGAATGCAAATTCGAAGTGATGCCGTAACCCTTGACTACTCGATCTCTTACTCCTTACTTGAAGATGGGACGAAATTGGGAAGGGGTGAGCTTAATGCTCATGGGTAATAATTTATAACTAGTTGTAAGCAAAACCATTGAAATCATTTTGATTGAGTCATAAACACATATTTCTTAAATTTTCTTCATGCAATCCAATTCACAAATAACACGATCTATGCATTCATCAACCTATTCATAAATCATAAACACGTAGGCACATCCAAAATGGTTTGGGTGGACTCAAAACAGAACGTGCTACACATTTCCCATACGGGTCTTATGTAGCCGTGAACAAAACCTACTATTGTAATCCCACTTAATGGTCTTGCGTAGCCATCAACTTATGGGAGTCCATGAAGGAGCTCCATGCCACTAGCGAGCAGCTGCGAGAAGCTTTTTGTCAAATTGCACTTGACTTAACTTAAGGGACAACCACAAACCCATATAATCACGCATTTCATAACTTGTAAACATATTGTCTCAATGACAATTTTCCAAAACTTGATTTCATAACCATAATATCGTTTCAAAAATAAATTTCCTTTTAAAATCATTTTCATCATTCCTTTCATAAACCAATAAAACAATTCATATACAAACGTATGGCACATTATCAAAGTATTCAAGAAGCCTTAATGGCACATTTATAATACAATTGAAAACATTTTAAACTTTTTTGGTTTTGAAGAAACATTAGGAGCTTATTACTTAATTATAAAAGTTTAACCCACCTTGAAATCCTTGCTTATAAAAGTGGCTTAAGGATGTCCTTCCTTTTGCTCCCCTTGCCTCTCTTGATCACCTTCTTGATTTACTTTAACAATAACAAAATCCCAATTTCAATAGGAATCCTAATTTGAGAACCCTAAGAAAATACATTCACTAAAATGATTTTAGAGTACTTAAAACCATGCATTTCCTAAGCCTTATGAACCGAAACCCTTCCATAAATCCAAACCTTCGGGTCAATTTTCCATGATCATTTTGATCAAGTAAATGACAAAATTTGATAACAATTTCCTCTAGAAAAATATTCCCCATTGTCTTACGTTCCTAATGACATCACAATCATTCCATTTGGTTCAGTACTCTAAAAGGTATGGCCCAAAAAGTTTTAGGCTGTTCTTATACTAAAACAACATTTTATGTTCAATTTCCATCAAATTATTGAAATCCTTAGAGACTGAATTAGAACTATATTTCAACATAAAAGTTGTATCCTATGTCTCTATTTTACACTAAATCAAAAATAATCTCATTTGGATAACTTTAAAAAACATTATGCCTTAAATACCAAAGCATGTTCTATGTTAGAAAGTTGAGTTCGCCACTCAAACTTGTCCAGAAACGTACTCTAAGAGCATGTTTTGCAACATTTTTCATCTTTTTACTGCCCACCTTTCACATATAACCCATCTTAACACTAACACATCTTTTCTACTTCATTCCAACCCAATATCGTTCACAACAATTCATAATCTACTTTTGATCATTAACCAAACAAGAAAACGTTTACATAAACCATTCATCAACAATTTCCTACACATATTCACTTAATTTTCACTTCTAACCGTCACTAAATATGCTTCATATAACAATCAAGAAGGGTTAATACTCATACTTAATTTTTTTAGCCTCAAAGTCTTCAAGCTCTTCAAGAATCTCCAAAACCCTAGCTTGTTTTTCTTCTTTTCTCCACTTCTCTTTCTCTCTTCTTTCACTCACAATTTTGCTTCCCTAAAATACAAGGCTACAATTACTTCTTCTCTTCCCCTTTTTACCTTTAATGATTGTGAAATTCCCATTTTTCCCTTCCATTTATACCTAATGTCTATTTAAACGTAAGTGGTCTTCTGGAATAGCCCTTATATCACCTTACAACATTAATACTTTAATTCCATCAATCCATGAAATGAATCCTCCTAAACTTGACATAATAATTAAACTCCAAACAAAATGATTTACCTAGCAAGACCATAAAATTTATTCAAATCATGCTTAATAAAATAAATAAAAAATTTGGGGCCCATCAAAGGATGTGGAAAAAGAAATCAAGGGGAAATAAAGACTTCTCTTTCAAAAAGAATAGGAAAGATGATTCGAAGAATGAGAAAAGCTCTATCATCTGCTATGAGTGTAATAAACCTAGACATTACAAGTCTTAATATCCCTTGCTCAAAAGAAAAAGAAAAGAAAAGTCAAGAAAACAAAAAGAGCATGATGGCAACTTGGGAAGTTCTGGATTCTTCTGAATCAAAATCCGACTCAGAAACATCAGAACAAGCAAATATATGCTTGGTAGCTGAAAACGAAAGCGATGATTAGATGAGTTCTAACTTTGATGATCTTCAGTATGCCTATTTAGAATTGTTAGAAGATTCATATGTTATCTTAAAACAATATAGGTTACTGAAAAGGAAATTTGTTGAAAATTTAAAGAACACAAAACTATTAGAAGAAGAAAGCATTTGCCTTAAGAAATAAGTAGATGATATGAAAAAGAACTAGATTTGAGGAAAATTAATAAGCTAAAGCAAAAGATTAACAGTCTTTTAGCAAATTTATCAAAATTTACAGAAAGTACAAAAAGGATGAATTATATGATTTGAAGTTATAGACATCCAAATGATAAAAGCGGCTTAGGCTTTAATGATAGAAATACTATTCATAATAGTAATATTCTTAATAATAGGAATTTTGTTCCTATTAGAAAGAAAAAGAAAGAATATTCTTACTATTATTCAAAGAAAAATTATAAGACTAACCCCAAAGGACTCAAGAAAATATGGGTACCTAAAAAGTATATAAGATATAGTGCAAATCTCCTTACTTAGAAGAAGCAACCACCACCAATGTTACTTGGACAGTGGCTGCTCATGACACATAATAGGCAGAAGGCCTACATTTATAGACCTCCAACATAAGCAAGGAGGATCAGTAACTTTTGGAGACAATCAGTAGTGCAAAATAGTTGAGATCTGTAAAATTGATAAAGATTCCTTTTCACCTATTGATAATGTACTGCTAGTTGATGACTTAAAGCATAATCTAATTAGTATAAGTTAATTATGTGATTCTGGTTATGAAGTATCCTTTAATCAAAATTCTTGTATAGTCAAAAACAAGGAGGGTTCCATATTCTTTTCTGCTAAAAGACGAAATAACCTTTATAAAATTAACTTAGACGATTTGAAAATTCAAAATATTTCATGCCTTATATCAAAAGATGATGAAAAACTGATTTGGCATAAAAAGCTAGGTCATCTTAGCTTTAAACATATTTCCAAGTTAGTTAGACATGATTTGGTAAGAGGTTTACCAAAAATAAGTTTTAACAAAGATTTCTTTTGTGAGAATTGTCAAAAAGGAAAACAAGTTAAAGTATCTTTTTCGTCTAAGAATATTGTAACTTCGTCTACACCTCTAGAGCTATTACATATAGATTTGTTTGGTCCAACCAAAACAGTAAGTTTTGGTGGAAAGAAGTACGGTCTTGTAATTGTTGATTTTGTTGGATATTCTTTTTATCACATAAAGATGAATCCCTTAAATGCTTTAAAGTTCTATCCAAAAAGTTACAAAATGAAAAAGGAATTTCTATTTCTGGAATTAGGAGTGATCATGGTGAAGAATTTGAAAATGTAAATTTTAAAATGTTTTGTGAAGAGAATAAAATTTTCCATAATTTTTCTCCTTCTAGAACTCGTTAAGAAAATGGAGTTGTAGAGAGAAAGAATGGGACGATTCAGGAAATGGCAAGGACTATGCTATGTGAAATGAATCATCCTAAGTACTTCTAGGCAGAAGCTTTAAATACAACTTGTTATAATCAAAATAGAGTATTTTTGCGACCTATTTTAAATAAAACTCCATATGAATTATGGAAGGGAAAAAAGCCAAATAGTTCTTACTTTAATCCTTTTAGTTGCAAATGCACTATTTTGAATACAAAAGAAAATTTGAATAAATTTGATTCTAAGATCAATTCAGAAATTTTTCTAGGTTATTCAATTACTTCTAAAGCTGATAGAGTTTATAATCTTGTTTCTAAATCTGCTGAAGAGTCTATGCATGTAAAATTTGATGATGATTCTCATCTAGATTAAAGAGATGATGCTAATGATGAAACTCTATCTGCTCCCTTAATTAATAACTTAGATGATTCACCACTAGACGATCCATCTGATAAAGTAGTAGATAGTTCTAAAAATATTAGCTTAAGAAAAAACTGGAAATATAAATCTTCTCACCCAGAAAACTTGATTATAGGAGAAACATCTGAAGGAGTGAGAACTAGATCTAAGTTTAGAAGAGAGGCCAATGTAGCATTTGTTTTTGAATTAGAACCTAAGAAAATTGATGAAGCTCTTCAAGACGAAGCTTGGATTTTAGCTATGTAAGAGGAGTTAAATTAATTTAAAAGGAATAAAGTTTGGTCTCTAGTCCCTAAACCATCCAATAAATCTATTATGGGAACTAGATGGGTATTCAAAAATAACTATACGAATCAGGAAAAGTAACCTATAGCAAAGCTAGATTAGTAGCTCAAGGCTAAAACAAGTAAGAAGGAATAGACTATAATGAAAAATATGCCCCTATAGCTAGACTAGAAGCTATTAGGATCTTTACTTGCATATGCTATTCATTATAATATAAAACTGTTTCAAATGGATGTGGAAAGTGCTTTCTTAAATGGTTTTATAGCTGAAGAAGCTTATGTAAAACAACCACTAGGTTTTGAAGACTTTGATGAACCAGATTATGTGTATAAACTTCATAAAGCTTTGTATGGATTAAAACAAGCACCTTATGCTTGGTATGATCGTCTGAGTTCATTTTTGATTAAAAATGACTTTATTAGACATCAAGTAAATGAAACATTGTTTCAGGAAAACATTAAACATGATTTTATCGTTGTATAAATATATGTAGATGATATCACCTTTGGTGCGTAAAAATTTATGTTCAAAGTTTGAAAATTTTATGAAAAGTGAATTTGAAATGAGTACGATGGGTGAATTAAAGTTCTTTCTTGCTTTACAAATTAAATAAACTAAAGAAAAAAAATTATTCATCAACAAAGGTATATTAAAGAACTTTTAGTCAAATATAAAATGGAAAATGTTAAACCAATGTCAACTCCTATACATCCTTCAATAGTCTTAACCAAGCATGAAATTGGTAAGAAGATTGATCAAACTCTTTTTAGAGGAATTATTGGTTCTTTGTTTTACCTAACTGCAAGCAGACCTAATATAATGTTTAGTGTTTGTTTATATGCAAGATTTCAAGCAGATCCTAGAGAATCTCATTATAATACTGTTAAAAGAATGTTGAGATATTTGGCAAGTTCTACTGATCTTTGCTTAATGTATGAGAAATGTAAAGATTTCAGGTTAATTGACTACTGTGCTACTAATTATGCTGGATATAGGATTGATAGAAAGAGTACAAGGAGGTTGTCACTTTCTTGGTCATAATCCAATTTCTTGGTCAAGCAAGGGGCAAAGTTCAATTGCTCTATCTACCGTAGAAGCTAAATACATATCAGCTGCAAGCTATTGTTCACATATATTATGGATAAAGTATTAGTTAGAGGATTATTATATCCAAGAAGATCAGATTTCAATCTTTTGTGACAACACAAGGGATATTAATCTCTCAAAGAATCCAATACAACACTAAAGGGCAAAGCATATTGAGGTTAGACATCATTTTATAAGAGACTATGTACAGAGAGGGATCATCAATCTACAATTTGTTGAGACAAATAAACAATAGACAGATATCTTCACCAAACCCTTAAGTGAAGATAGATTCAAGGAAATCAGATGAGACTTGAATATGGTGATGTTAGATGAACATTCGTTTGAGACTCTATGATCCAGAAGATTCGCCCTGAAGAAGCTGAAAAGTCATAAGTTTTCATATTAAATAGTAACGGCAACTTTCATTCGGTAGTTTCAATCTCATGATTACCAGTGGATTAGTTAAAAACGTTACAAATGATAACTTTTCAATAATTTATATAAAAAGAAATCATCTCAAAATCTGCAACACCTTACACTCTAGAATTTTCTTGAAAAACTTCGAAACCGACTTGTTCAAGGTGCTCTCAACAAAGACAATCTAACCCTCTATTCTAAACATCAAATCCTTCTCATTTCATTTCATATCTTTCTCTCAATTGTATCTTTATACTAACCTTGCTTCTTTAAGTGAAATACATTTTTTTGTTTAGTGTTTATCTTTTATAGATTAAAAATGTCAAAATCTCTTGTGTACGGAAGACTCATTGATTTCACTTTCCTGAAGGATAATCGGATGTATATCAAACCTAAGATTGAAGCAACTGGATGGAAGAATTTCTTCAATATTCGAAAGATGGTGTATCTCAATGAAATATATGAGTTCTAAAAGAATGCAAAGGTGGTAGACAACACTTTGGTGTTTATGGTAGATGGGTTGTCAATAATAATCAAACAAGATTTTATTATGAAGGCTATTGGGTGTCCAAATGAAGAAGCAGAGTTGTTCAACAATACAAATTGGATCACTCAAAGTCATATAAATGAAGCCAACATCAATCGACAACTATGTGGATCTAGTAATCCAGTAGTCAAGAAGTCTTCAACCCTTATTCTAAAGGCTAGGGGTCTTCACTCACTTCTTCTCCATTGTATCCTACTAAGGGCGGGATCAAAGGACATGGTGAAAATGAATGATGAACATTGTCTATTTCATCTACTCACTCACCAACCTGTTAATCTTCCGTTCTTGATTCTAAAGTACATGAAAAAGACTAGGGGGAATTATCATATAAGGAGTAGTTCTTTACCTTATTGGTATGCTGTTAACAAGATTCTTCAAAGAATCTAGAATCCTACTTGATAGAGGAAACAAAGTAAAGATGAATGTTAAGAGTGTTATCAATGCCTCTAATATTCACAAAATGGGGATCAAGACTGAAGCCAAAGAGGATGTATGTTTCACACCAAAAGCACATTCTAAGGGGGAGCTTTTAGTAAGACAAAGCAGGAAATAACATGATCCATCTAAAATATAAGCAATACCTCGATCGTCTGGAAGAATATTAGTAGAGGTAAAGGTTGAAAAATCATCACATGAGCTAATATAAGCCAAGATGTTTCAAAAAGGAAGGAAAGCAAGGTTCAACAACCAACTCACCAAGTGTCTTTAAAGAGAAAGGCTGAGACGCTCCAATCAGAAAGGCTTGAGAAGACAAGAAGGTCACCAAGATTAATGACCACAAAAAGAATAGAAAAAGAAAAAAGTTCAGATTCTTGGTGGAGATTCTAAAAGTAAAAGAGAGAAAGAGCAATAACAGTAGCCTACTAAACCAATTGTCTCTATCCCTCAGACTCAATTAGAACAACCGTCTAGAGAGACAGAGATAAAAAGGAAGTTAGTATTTGAGAAGAAGAAGCCTCATCAACAACTCTTGTCCAAATCAGAAGAAGAACAAAAGAAGACAAATCCTATTCAAAAGAAGAAGGTTTTATCATCTGATGTTCCACAAAAGACACCAACTATTAAAAAGCAATGAGTAACTTACAACCCTCCTCAACTGATAAAGAAAAAATATTTGAAGATGAAGGTCATAGAAGAATCAACACCTGATCTTAATAGAGGTTCAATTATCATTAGAGAACCTTCTAAAGAGAAAGTTAAGTTTCAAGTTGAACCTCTAACATTAAATGATCAGACGATACATCTTCTAATCCCCAAAGATCGAAGACTATATAGTATTCTATAAGATGAAAAGGCAGAACCGTACCTATTAAAGATTACAAAAGATTCTTATACAATCTATCTAATGAAAAGCAGAACAACAATGAAGATTGTACCAGATGTACAACCTAGATGTCCAGTACCGGAAGTCATCAAAGAAAAAGGAAAGAACAAGAAGTTTCTTGAAAAATGAGAAGATGATCTTATAGAAAAAGAAATTCAAGTGGTAGTGAAAAATATAGACAATGTACGTCATGTAGCTCAACCTGTAGGCGTCTATGCATCACATCACATATCAAGGGAATTAGGAAGTAATTTTGGAGCATGCACTAAAAACAAAAGCTTCAAGGTAGTTGGCACAATATCAGAAGGAAGGTACAAAAGTCACAATTGAAGGTACCAATTTTAACTTATAAACCTTTGTGCATTTGCTCATTCATTTAAAACCCTTAGGTTTCATTCCCTCAGTTAAAATTATTTTACACCCTTTAGGGAAACCAATTTAGAAATTACCTAGACCTAATGATCTTGATATCCCTGACGGAGAATAACCTTTCAACTTACCCTCAATCAAAATTATAGAATTAGACGATTCACCTAGAAAACCATATTTCATTGATTATATTTGTCTGCTTAGTGAAAAGTTACAAGATCCTACCGTTAATTCGAAGCTCTTGAAGAATTTCATCTAATGGACTGAAGCTAGTCAGAAGCAAACGGAAGTTCAGGAAGCCTTAGCCAAAAGTATTGAGAAACTTGATACTAAGGTTGATGAACTAGGTGATGCAGTGGGTGATCTTCATGAGGAAATAGCTCTTCTATGTGTTTCTATAGAAGAATACCTCAAGACGATCTTCACTGATATTCAAAAAATGTATTCTGAAATTTTGAAGCGTGTAAAATGAATGATTTTTTTAATTAGTAACAAATAGGGGAAGAATAGGAGAACAGTAGAAAGAAGAATTAGAATTAGAAATTTTTTGTTTATCATTGTATATCTTGTTTTATTCGTCTGAATAATGTTTTATTTGCCTGAATATTATTTTTTGTCTTCTAATATTATGATTATTTGTTATCATCAAAAAGGGGGAGATTGTTAACTCAAGAAGACTTCACTTGTTCTGTTGATTTTGATGAAAGTAAAATAATAATAATAATAATAGAAGTGTGTGAACTATTTTGATAAATTTGTTAAGTGCACAGATAATTGTAAGTGGCACACAAATCATGAAATCTAGACGATACTTAAGTAAAACCTGAATAAGATGAAGCATCTAAGATGGGTCAGATGAAGTGATTAAGTCTAAGACATCAGACGAAGCATACAAGACGATGTAATTGAAGAATGTATGAGAACGTCAGTTAATTGGAGTTAGTTACAGGACTGAACTAATAACAGACTTTAAAAGATTCTACATGTAGATTTCTCGAGAAGACTATTTGAGATTTAGATTCTAAATATCAGTTGTAGTCATAAAAACATCAACATTAGACAAATACATACAATAAAAAGAGAGGAGAACTCTGAATGTAAAAAAAATACTTAGAGAAATTCTGTGGTCAAGTGCTTATGATGTGAAAAATATTCTGAAAGAAAAGAAAGAAAGAAAGAGAGCAAAAACATCTGTAACATGAGTGTGAAAGCTTAAAACAATATCTTTTCGAGTGAAAGGAAGGTTAGAGCCTGAAGAGACCAAGAAAGCAGATAAAGAATATTTATTGAAAGAGATATGAAGAGGCTCTACAAGTGTAGAAATGTTGATGGAGACAGTGAAATCTCAAAAAAAACTCTGAGGACTAGACATAGCCTAAGGTTAAGGGTGAACCAGTATAAATCGAGATGTCATATTCTCTAACCCTTATCTCTTTAATTTTCTTGTTGTTAGAACAATAAATATTAAATTTTTCTATTGCATTACCCATCAAATTAAGTGTGTTGTTTTGTAATCATCTGAATTTGTCAAGAAAATCAAAAAGATTTTAAAGATTAATATCTTAGACGATTTAACGCAATTCAATCCCCCCTTCTTGTGTATTTCACATATTATATGTGATTACTATATTAACAAGTGATTTACTTCAAAACTAAGCTAAGGAGACAAAACCAATCAAACTTAATGTATATATATATATATATATATCCTAGCTGCTTATAATATCAATGCACTATAATCAACAAGTAGAATTTGCTCAAGGTTACTATAATGATTTACGTGCCACTTAAATTACCTCTTATGTTATAATTACCACTTCCTTAACCTCATTCCAGCTATGTTCCACTTACAAAATCAGACTTAAGGGCAATAAGTTCAATAATAGTAACAAAACAAGATCAAGGAGGTTTGAGGACTAATAGAGATTTTTCTACCATTGGGAATAACTCTATTGGTAATTTATAGATTGCTTTTGAAATAGAATAAAATTATGATCATACTTGGTTTATAATTTGAGCCACCATATCCTCATTAGTATGTGAAACAATTGATATGTGAATATTATGATGGGGTCACGCTGGATTGAAACTTACATAGCCTTTCAAGATAAAGTTAGGTCTTTGTTTAGGCACCGAGTGAATTAACTTTGAAAAGTGGGATTAAGTGTCAACAACCCCTTGCTAACACACCCAATTTAAATTGGTAGATTCAAAATAGCTAATAAGGAAGCTTAAGAGTAATTAGATCGACTCAGCAATCATGTTTTTTCTTTAACATATTTTATTTCTTTTCTTATTTATTATCTACTTCCGTTATTGCTAGGTCTACAGTAAGTGCCTATTGATATAGACAATTCATAATTAAAAAATTCTATTTAAATTTAGTTTGTATTAAAATTTGAATACTTTTTTTAAACGAATGAATTTATTATCTAGATATTAAGATTGAATGTGTTAGATGGTGATTGATGAATTCTCAGATGTGTCCTTAAACTACTTTTGAATATCTTATTAATGTTTATTCATATATTGTTACAATATGGAGAAACATGTTATTTTAATATGGTGTGTGCTTATACACCCTAAGTAAGGTTGGGCAAACATCTTAAGCATCAATTCTAGGAAGAGCTAGAAGAGGTAATTCAGTAGAACATATAGGGGTAACCTTGGATGGATATTTATAGACTTATGGGGCTTTTAGGTACAATGATAGGAATAATAGTGGGCTTGCTTTGTTAGATTTTGCGATAGCGTTTGACTACTTTCTTATAATATAGATTTTTGGTTATAATAATTTTCTACATAAGGAATGACTTCATTCTTTCTTGTTTATAGACCACTTAACTTAAATCACATTGAATCTCTTTTGAATTGCATATATACTATGCTTTATTCATCTTAGTCATCCTTTGATTGCTTAATTGATTAAATTTGACCTCTTTAAGTAATTTTTTATTTTATTAAATTTATTGCTTTATTCCATTATAACAAAGTTATTTATATTAGATGGTTAGAAGCTTCTTTCACAGCGTGTCTTCTTCCTTTCTATTATTGTTCATTCGACTGATTTCACTATTAATTTTAATTCTTCGAGCTCTATAGATCTTTTTTGTAATCAATCTTTCCATTTTTGTGAGTTACCTTCTATTTTCTTTATGTCTATTACCTCACAAAATAGTGTTAGAAGTTTCTCTCACAGCGTGCCTTTATAGTTGTATTCCTTACAATAATAGTAACTCTCTCCAACATCCGGTTAGCATCTCCTACCAATTCTCATTCTTCTCTATAAATTACTCTTATCCCTAAATTCTTTCATTGTATTTAATACACATTATCTTAACTCAGTGCAAGGATTTTCAACAGATTTAACACCTTATACCTTTCTTGGATTGATACGTGCCTATCGTCTTCTCTAGAAACGTCTCCACGTTTCTGCTACTTCCTATTTTCAAACCACCCTGTCATGTTTACAATTGCTTCCCTCATGTTGCCACTTGCCACTGTGTTAGACCAAGTGCCAGGCTCGCCGCTCTCCTTTTCTGCTTCACATTGTCTATTGTGCTTGATAGGCATTAATCGCCCATCTTCTTACCAATCAACACCAGCGGCGTTATACCACTGGAGAAGAGTGGAATTAATCCATTGGTGAATTTAATCTCAAATCTAGTGAATACATACCAAAATAAAACAAACATGTAAGAATGGGCATAAACATCAGCAAACACAGAGATATAATCTAGAAGCCACAAACAGAACAAGGAGCGATGCATATTCAATTTTTCAGAATCAACCACGCAAACACAAGCAACAAACAAATCATTGGTTTTTAGTTTTTCCTTCTTATTTTCCAGATATGTTTTTTTCTAGATTTCTCTAACCATAAAACACAATCATCCAGCCTTTTTTAAGAATCAAGCAAAATCCAAACACAAAATGCAACCGTACAGATAAAGACCAATGTATTTTTCAGGACTCACACATATCATAGTAAATTTCCAATAGTTGTATTCTAGATTTTGAGTTATGGTTTTGGGTATTTAAATTTGAAAATTTTCAAATTTCAATAAACTAAGTTTTATAAACTAGTTCTGAGTGTTCAATGCAAAACACAAGGCTTAAAGTGAATTTCAAAAAACGTAATAACCAGAATAAAGAAGATGAAAAAATTTTAGAATTCCATAATAATCCTAAGATTTATGAAGAATCAGATTAGATCTGATTTTTCAATCAATAACAATCACATATACTTAATCAAATTATAGAATTAAAGATTGCTCTGATACCACTATTGGGAAACCAAGACATGATCTAATCCCGTTCGCAGCGGAATAATCACGAAATTTTTTCGTAACTTTCGATTTCCTGAAAACTAAGATCTATTTAATTATATAAAATGGTCAACATAAATCATAATAAAGTGGAAACTTAATTCGCATCTTATTATGAAGCTTGATCTTTATCTTGTTGTATCCCTCGAACCTTTCTCGAAATTGATCTGTTTCAACCACCATAGTTGTACAAATGTTAGACCTCTAATGGTATCCATAGAATGAGTTGAGAGAACTCTGTAACTCTTACATAGAGGGTTAAGCAAGAAGTTCTAACTCCATAGAGCTTAAACTTGTTTATAATAGGTTCTAGACATTTTGGTAATTTCAATTAAACTTTAATTAGAATTGTTTGTAATTCTAACTAAATACCATTTATGACTAATTAAAATTCAGTACCTTCTATTGATCCTTATATTTTAAATATCTCATATTTAATCATAAAGTTTCTTAAAATTTACAATCAAGTCCAACTTGATTAAATTAACTTTGGTCTCTTCAACCCATTCTATATGTGAGACCCATTAGGTTCCTAAATATGTTGGCAATGATTATAAATTCTAATTCTAACTCATAATTAGTGTTATATAAATTAAAACTCCTTTTAATTTATCTTCAATTCTCTAATTTTTCAATTTATAATCATAGATTAAGATTGGAATCTAGTAATGCATCATGACCACCTAAATATTTAGGAATGTAAAAATGGTTTTGACTAACCTTTTTATGCATAATTCTTTTGTGTAATTCAATCCAGTCATCATACAATGTTGCGATTAGGCATAGAGCATAAAATTAATATCTACTCTATTTTGAATCTAATCATATTAGTTCTTGACCATTAGTTATCAATTCAATTAGTGACATTTGTAAAATATTTACATAACATCATTCCACCTTGGCCAAGGATTTCCTAAGTCAGTACTAATCGATAACAATGAAACATTCTCCCTAATTACTTTAGGGTGATGAATCCTATCTTGATCACTCAACTACCTCCATGTAGTTCATGCTAAATCCAATGACTATCGATCAAACGAACCATGATTAAATAAATCATAAGTAGGATCAAAACGTAACAATCCCTATATAACAATACTTTGATGACCTTAAGGCAAATGATCACTTATACAATCATCATAATGAGAATTCCATAGACATACAAGTACTGTTCAAAATGGATTTCTTACATGGGTCTGCTCAGTGAAATTCTTCTCGAACGAGCACCCACATGTTTGTTTAAATATCTTTATACTTTAGCCTATAAGATTGACTACTTCCTTCATAAGGGAAAACAAAAGGTGTGCTAATCTTTTTACATTGTCTTAATGTCCAATCTTAATAGAACAACGACTAGGAACATTTAATAATGCATAAATGCAATATGAATCTCATAATTATAACCTCATTATAATTTCATTTGCAATGTACAATTGTCCCATATACTTTATCTTATACATCTAAACATATGCAAGATAAAGAATGTCTTTAAATAATTTGACACTAAACTATAACTAAAGCAACCGGTTGTAGGGCATAAACTAACAGTTGGCTCTCGGTCGAATTATCATACCTATCTTTAAGGACTACTTGTTGCTATTTTTTGTTTTTCTTGCTTCATTTTATATTTCTACTTTTGGTTTTGAATTCTTCATATTTCATAACTTCCAAAAACCATAAAATCATTTTTGTTTTTTCTTTTTAATTTTATTATTGTCTAAATAATATTATTTAAATATTAGTTATCAATAAATTATTAGTAACATAATATAATTAGTGAATTTAATAATTAATTTTAATTTTAAAAATAAAATAAAATATCCTTTTCATAATAACTTTAATTTTGATAATTGTTTAGAAACTTATTTTAAATTTTAAAGTACATTAATTTTAAATTTCTGGAAATAATTATTTATTAAATAATTTTAAAATTAAATATTTTTTTGGATGATAAAATTGTTTTTAAAAAATTAAAAATATCCAAATAGTATAATATTATTTTAAAATTTCTTACATATGTAATTAATTTTTATTCAGTATGTTAAATTTATTATTAATATATAATAATAAATATTATATAAAACATTAAAAAATTAATTAATTTATTTAATTTATAAAATCTATTTATTTCTAATTTTATTATGTTATTATTATTTAGTAATAAAAAAATTTATTTTGAAAATTAACAAAATTAGAAAATTGAAAAAAATTTATAATAGAAAATATAAGTGAAATCCACTTTTAAAATTCGTGCAGTCTGTTTCGAGTGCAAGTCATTATGTTGATCATCTTTTTCTTATATTATTCTTTTGGAACTTAAATGAATTTAATGAAATAACCTTTGAAAGGGAATATAAATGAGTTTAAAGGGCTTAACTATGACAGTGTCAACTATAAAAACTTGTTAGCTGCACCAATAGTTTAGTAAAGCCTTAAAGACTTAACACATTGGTCAAAAAATTGGTAAGGCTCTAAGTCAAACCATATTCTAATTGAGTGCCAAACTATTGCTCATCCCAGCAACCATGTCTCTAGCCAATACTGTTTCCTTCATCTAGTTGATTACGTTATGGCAAAGGGTCTAGTATTCTAAAAGTATGTTCTAAACACTTTGAAATTTCTTTCTTTCCATATCGCATAAATAAATTGCTAAAGGCCACGTTGAATACTAAAATATCTTTTTCTTTTCTGGTCCTTAAAGCTTGTAAGCCCACTCTACTAGATTGCTCCATTATTTTTTGTTGCACTGCAAATTATACAGTGATAGGATTTGTTTCTAAAGCATCAAGGAAAAGTTTTAACTAAAGAATAGATGATCCAGTGGTTCATTATCCTATAAATAGAACATGCATTTTGGATTATTAAGAAGAGCTAGATTGTGTTTGTCTTTGGCCTAGAGCCTATACCTTACTGTTATCATAAGATAAAGGAATTTATACAAATATTGTTGTTTTGGCAAAACAATTTTGACCAAGAAGTTGATTGTTCGGGTCCTTGATCGCAAGGTTATGCGCGCTAAGATTTACTATTAACAACCTTAGTAATTGCTGCAAGTGCATGGGTTGTTCGCGTAGTAACAAAGGTGTCGATCCCGCGAGGAAGGAAATGAATCCTAAAGACTAAGGTAGCTAAGTTCGCAACTAATCCTAATTAAAAAACTAATGCAGAAATGAAATCAATTGATAGTCAAATTAGAGAAATTAAAATGCAATAAAAAGAAAGAAAATAGCAAGTCACACAAATAATCCTAAAACCAACCTAGAAATAACCAAGGGAGAGAAAGGGGGAATCAATTCGAAATTAAAGAAAATCTACCAATTATACAAATTCCAACTTAACGGGCTTAGACGGTCCTAGGGTGAATTACTCTCTCTCGAGTTATAATTTTTAACCATAATTTAAATTATTAGAATTGCAATCTCTCGATCTACAATTAATCCAAAACGTAAATTAGTTCTGAAATTGCCTATTAACCTATCGAGAATCTATGCTCGATCTCTCATTACACGGCTTTACCGATTTGATTCAATTCTCTACCTATTAATTTACCTAACTTTTGTTAGCCTAAGCCAATGATTTTCACCGGCTTACCCTATCAGTTTATTGCCAAGTTATGAAGATTTGATATTGAATCACAATTAAATCGAAATAAGTAACATCAAATAAATCCCATTAATCTCAAGAATCAAAATTACTCGAAGGTGAGTTTAGAAAAAAGATCAACACTCAACAAAGTTAATCGAATCAATACTCAAATTTCATACAGTAATGAAATCTAAATAACAAAATGAAATACTATTGGAACAGATCTTAGAGGTTGTGATTGCAGGAAACTGCCTGTTCTGAGAAGTACTTCACGTCAAATGTATCTCCGTGCATCTCTTCCTTCATCTCCTTCCCCAATCGCTTGGTCTATCTCTAGGTCACTTTCTGATTTTTACAAAAAATCTCCGTCTTGTATACTCTCTTCACTCTCTAATGACTGCTGGCAGCTACTATGTAATGTTCTATTTATTCTGTGGAAGCCTTAGGTCAAACTCGGGGTCAAAACGGTCCAAAAAATCACTAAAAAATTAAAGTTTTCGTGTCAGCCTGATGCAGGATACGATCATGACCAATGCTTTAACCTTTCTATCATAAGCATGGATTGGAGTGTACGATCGTGATAGGGAACTAGCCTGACTTGACATTCTCTGTCACGATCATGGCTTGAAGTGCACGACAGTGGCTTGGCTGCATCTTTCTCTTCCTTCTCTGTCATAACCGTGGCCTATATGCACGATCGTGGCCTTTGTCTTTGAGCCCGAAACTCTTTAAATCTTCACCTTTCTTCCTTGTTTGTCCTGCAACACTAGCACACAGATCAAAGTACCTAAAAAATATACACTTTAAGCTCAAGAACTCCAACTAACCCATAAAAACACTTAATTACACAAAATGACTTAATTAAGTTCTAAATGTACTCAACACTCATTTTAACACTAAATGCATAACAATTTAACTTTAAAACATTATGCAAAACACAAATATCAACATCCCCATACTTAAACGTTTGCTTGTCCTCAATCAAACAAAACAACAACACATAACATTACATGCACACAATGCAATAATGCATCAATGGCTCTAGTTTTCATGGAACAAATTTAACTTTCAACACAACTATTTGAATTATGGCTAATCATTAACAAGCAAAATCTATTGTTAGGGACCTTGAGCTAAATATACAACTTACTTAAGATCTAGATGTTAACTTGATTGTTCTTTTCAATTGTACACATGTGTTAATAATTTTTCGGTCCTTTAGGCTTTTGTAACTATTCCTAGGTATAATTGCATGAAAATTCAATCTTATTACAAGGCTAGTAGGTTTTTAATCATTTTTTATATTTTACTGGGACTTAGCCTTTTGCTCGGAGGCAAACATTTGTAATGAATGTCGATCCAGCTACTAGACCAAATCATTTATTAACAGCTTGGTTGAAACGTCATTATAGCCTTTTTACGCGAAGGTACACATTTGTGACGCGTGTCGATCTGGTTACTCAGCTATGTCATGTTTTCAACTGGCTACTAGCTCTATTCATAACCCAAAGGCTAGCAGAATAGTGATTATTGACACAAATTTTTTACTTTTTATTTTTATTATTTTTTATTACCTACTTTGTTGCTTTTCGCTTTTCGTTTGCATGAAAAATACTAGTCAAGCTACCTACAGTTAAAAGGCCTCAAATTATGAATGAATGTGACAATCTAAAGGGCTAAATTTGCACTAAGTCCTAATTAGGCTATATATTTATCCAAGGTCCTAATGCACTAATTTCACACGCTAATGATCATTCACAATCGAATAGACTATGTCCAAAATTAAAAATTTTCCACTCAATCTAAGCCATTGACACATTCACACAATTCACAATGTAGCCTAATACTATCATGAAAAATTACATGCAAAATAAAAACCACAGAATCCCTCTCCACATTTGAACAACACATTTCCTTAATGTGAGAAGGAAATCCACAAAACATAACACACAACAAATTGTAGAAACAAGAATTGAAGTAACATGAAAAATTAAAAGTAACATAATGAGACAAATATAAACAACGTAACAATAGACAAAAATAAAATATAATTAAAGACAAATTGGGTTAGGTTTGGATCCTATGGGGACAGAGGTGGTGATAATGTCGGTGGTGGTATCTAAATCCCTTGAGTTTCAAAATATCAATACAGTTGTTGGATTTCTCGGCTCTAGCATTGTTGCGCACGCATCACTTCCTTGAGCATTCTATTGGTTTCAGACATGACATCCAAAACCTTTGCCCAACGTTAGTCTTCTTCTTCTTCATCGTTAGATTCTGCACTCAT
>JAOSBO010187814.1:0-22198 GCA_027563915.1 Erythroxylum rotundifolium
AGGAAGGTGAAAGGAGGCTTTTAGGGCCTGAATTGGTACAAGTCATAGTTGATAAGATTAAATTAGTGAAAGAGAGAGTTAAAGCAGCTCAAGGTAGGATGAAAAGTTATACGGATGCATATAGAAGGGAGATGGAATTTGAAGTTGGAGAAAAAGTGTTTCTTAGAGCTTCTCCGTGGAAAGGGGTTTTGAGGTTTGGTAAGAAGGGCAAGCTTAGTGCGAGATACATAGGTCCTTATAAGATCATTGAGAAGATTGGACCTTTAGCCTATAAGTTAGCCTTGCCACCAAAATTGTCTAAGATTTACAATGTCTTCCACGTATTGATGTTAAGGAAGTATCGATCAGATCCTTCACACATAGTTCAACCATCAGAGGTCCAAGTAAGGGAGGATTTGACATATGAAGAGCAACTAGTGGATATCTTAGATTCAAAGGAAAAGATTTTGAGAAACAAGGTTGTGAAGCTGGTTAAAGTCTAATAGAAGAACCATTCGACAGAAGAGGCAACATGGGAGCCTTTGGAAGCAATGAAGGAGAAGTATCCACATCTCTTCATGGACTCAAGTAAGGATTTCGAGGACGAAATTCTTTTAGGGGGAGAATTGTTGGACCTCAGAAATTTTTTTAATTATTATCGATTTATATGTTTAAATTTTTAAAATTATTTTCTTTATTTATTTCTTCATTTTAATTATGATTTGTTTGTGTAGTTATTATCTTAGAATTGGGGTCATTAAATTTAGTAAGCATGAATAGGAATTAGGGTTATTAATTAGAGAATGATAGAATTAAGTTAGCTTAAGGAGTTAATGGATAAAGAGACAAAACAGGGGTAAAATTGGATGAACAAGACAAATGAAAGGTAAAATGGGAAAAACAAAGATAAAATGTAGTATTGAGTTAGAAGAAGAGAAGAAAATTGTGGGAAGAGAGAAAAGAAGAAGAAAACGTGGAGAAGAAAGAAAGAAGGAGAAAATTCATGAAGAAGGTGTAAGAAGAAGGAAGAAGAGAAATCAAGCTTGTTAAGGTAAGTTTCATCTCTTCTTCTTGGTTAGGTAGAAACATAAAAGAGATTAGAGAGAGAAATGGGTTAATGTTGGAAGAAAGAAGAGGAGAAGAGAAACCCATATGATTTTTTTTATGAATTTCTAAACTAGGTTTTAGTTTTCTATCCTAGATATATTATGGGTAAGTTAAGTTTAGGTTCGATTATTTACTTTGGATTATTGAAGCTTTACGAATTTCCATTTGAATGTGGGTTGAATGAGAAATTGGTTTGTTTTAGGAAACCAACAAAACCCTATTCAAGAGCAAGAGGGAAGGCACAATTGAGTTGGATTTTGCAAACGAATTAGGTGGGTAATGTGTTTATAGTTATTGTGTAATTGTGCAAATTCTTGCTTATGTGTGTGTATTGATTTGCTTGCATTGGATTTCTTGAAATTCAAATCATTGTGAATGTTGAAAATACATGATGAATTATGATTATGTTATGCCTTGAAAAGGTTATGATATTTGTATAAAAGGAAAAAAGTAAAAGTAAAAGAAGCATGAGATTAGGAATTTGTGTTTGATTGAATTAAGCATGAAATTTGTTTGTGATTGGGAAAGAGAGGAACTTGTTTCATTAGTCACGTGCACATTGACCTATAGCCTTCTCTCGACTGCCTGTTTGAGACCACGAGATCCTAAGAAATTGGACTTGTTTTGTTCATGGAGTAAACTTCGATTTCTCTGTTTCATTCCACGGAACTCTCGAGCCATTTATTTGTGCATCGCATCTTTTAATTGTCAAGTATGATGCATATGAATGTTGCGTTAGATGGCTAAGTTCGTGTTATGTGTTATGAGTTTTGAGCTAATTTGGTCAATGCTTAAATTGCTAGAATAGATTAAGAATTCTTGAATTGTCAACTATACCTATACATATGCTTGAATTATGGTCAGTTACTGACAGCTATAAATATATTTTCCATTGAGCTATGTAGCTCAACCCGTCCTTTTTCCCCTTCTCAGGTGCAGAACAAGACGGTTAACAAATCCTTGCAAGGCATCAGAAACTCCAAGATAGTTAGAGACTTTTGTACTAAGTTAGTTAACATTTTTTAGATAGCTTTATAGGCATATCAAACATGAACATCTTTGGTATTTTGTTTTAAGTGTGATGTGTATGTTGATATGTAACTAAAGATTGTTCAAGCATTTTCTTTGCTTAGCAATGAGAATGAGAATTTGAGGATTTGTTGTGGTGTATGAGAATGGTTATGAAAGAGGAATGGTTATGAAAGAGGAATGGGTATGTGATTGTAAATTGTTGTTTGGTTTAGAATATCATGTTCGAGATTAGAAAGGTTGTATGGGATTAATTATTTGAGGGGAGATTTAAGAAGTTAAAGAAAGTACTTAATAGTTGAATAGATATGCAGTGTATGTGTATTTTAGTGTTGAAATGTTAAGTTAGAGTTCCAGGTTAGAAGGTTTCGCCGCGGCGAAGTCAGACTCGGCCGCAACGAACTTTTCCGAAAGGTGTTTTCATCTCCATCTCGTGACTTCACCGTGATGAAGTTATAGGTTGGCTGTGGCAAATTTTTCTAGAGGGGTCCTTGGAAATATTTCCCAGTTTTGTTGCGGTGAAACATTTAGTTTGCCACGGTGAACTTTTCCTGAGAGGTCCCTGGAAATATTTCCTGGTTTCACCGCGGCGAACTTTTCCCGGGAGGTTATGGGAAATATTTCCTAGTTTTTCCATAGAGAAACATTTAGTTTGCCTTCAGAGTCTCCAAAAAAGTTGTAGACCTAGAAGTCCTCTTCAAAACTATCCTAAGACGACCTTAATCTGATCTCTTTAGTGAAAGTTATACTAATTGTCCCATGATAGGTACAATATGATTGAGGGCATAACTAGGTTTGACTCGTTTGGCCACAACTCCATCATCCGATCACCAAATGAAGTGATTATTAAACTAAGAGATTCCTAACTTATTTCTCTATCTCTTCATAAAATTTTGGTATTGATTGGAGTCGATTCAAAAAAGATTGAAGGAGAGAAAGTGAGGGAAACGACTAAAAGAGCATGAATTGATTGTTTTACTAAACATACTTCAGTATTTTAATCATATCTTGATTTGTAAAGCCCCAAATGAGACGATTATTATTTCAAAATAAACTAGAGACATGGAGCTACAATTTTTTGGAAGAAGTAAATTTGTGATTCAGCTAACGGAATTGGTTTTGGCTAGAGAGATCCCATAAAAATAATCTTACATGATAATATGTTCATGTCTTTTGATATTCCAGATAGTTGGGCTCTGAAAACAGGGTCAAACACATAAATCGAGAAAGTGTCTTCTCACTGTGACTCTTAGGCTCGTGAAATATTTCATTGATAAGCCTCATCAGAGTTGCATTATGGATTTCTAGCCTATATACCATCCTAGAGGTTTATTATGCCTTTGATCATCCATAATTATATGTGGATTTCTTATGTTACTAGTCCAAGTTTATGCTTTATATTTGAAATATTATGTTTGAAATCATAGCATAACTAAGTTACGTGGCATTGTTAGATCACATGAATCCATAAAGGGTCTTCTCGCTATGAATCCTAAGCATATGGAATATTTCACTAATAAGATTTATCGGAGTTGTATCATGGGTTTCTAGCCTATATACCATCCTATGGGTTTATTATGTCTCCGATCATCTATGATTATAAGTGGATTTCTTACATTACTAGTCTCAAAATATGCATTATAGTTAATGTATTATGTTTGAAATTACAACATAACTAAGGTACGTAGCATTGCTTTACCACATGAACCGAGAAAGGGTTTTCTCACTATGACTCTTAGGCTTGTGGAATATTTCACCGATAAGCCTCATCGGAGTTGCATTATGGGTTTTCAGCCTATATACCATCCTAGGGGTTTATTATGCCTCCAATCATCTATAAGATATCAAACTTATTCCATATCCAATAAATACTTATGTAATTCATACATCTAATCATCAATAATTCAAACAATATTCCAAACAACATCACAAAATTGAGACGTTTGTTGCATTCACACAAAACCCAAACACATTTACTTAAGACTATTAAAGAAAAACATAAAAACTAAACAAAAGTTGGACAGCTTACTTGGATAGACAAATAACTAGAGATGATGAACAATGGAGCTGGACGATTATCGATGCTTTTTGACACAAAATAGGGCCTAGGAAACAACGATTCCGTATTTAATATAATACCTTGCTCAATGTCAATATGAATATACACTAACAAAAACTATAGAATGCAATTGATACATTGGAAGTCATGGGAAGAAAAATTATAAAAACATTCCATCAAAAAATTTAGTATGACATTGATACGTTGACTTAGTATAAAATTGGTATGAAATATTTGAGAATATAATCTTAGTATGAAATTGGTGCATTGAGAACTTGAGATAAGCATCAAATTAAAATATAATGCCCACAACTTTAATTAAATAGTTGTAAATGATATCCCTAACACTTTATAGTATTCCAAAATCATCCCTAATATAACTTTCATCGATTACTTCAAAGGCTTCAAAAATTCATCCCTAATTAATAACAAAACTATTGTCTTTTTCCATTCTTAACTAACATTAGCACAATAAATGAACAATTAAATGTTAATAGTTCCGATAACATCAACCAAATGAACAAAATCAACGAATGTAAAAACATTTCACAACATCAAAAGTAGAAAAAAAAAACCAAAGAGTAAAGCATGGACAACTAACCTCGATGGACAATTAACTAGGGACAACAGAAGCAAACAATGGAGGAATAAAGTGGAAGAACAACTAAAGAAGACGAACGACAATGATTAAGGAAGAAAATGATAGAAGAATTATCGACAAAGACGAAATGAGTAAGGCAGGGGGGCTTCAGGTTTTTGTTTTAGATCATACAAAAATAATGTTGTCTATTGTTACAACAAATGACAACATTTTTCATTTCATTTTAAACAAAAAAATTGAAGAAAACAATGATTTTTTTTGTTTTTTAAAATGTTACAACATATGGTGACAATTTCAGAAAATGTCGCCAAATGTTTAACAATTAGCAACAAGAAGTCGGCATATGTTGTAACAATTGGCAACAATTTTTAGTAATCATCACCAATGTAGATGCCTTTAGGAATGATCTCATGGAATCATTGCTAAAGGGATATATTAGATGACGATTTTATAAAATCATCGCCAATACTTTTCATATTTATAGTAATTTTTTATTTAGCAAATTTTTTTGTAATATATCGTTTATATAAAACAAGATGTCATTTATACATAATAAATAGAGATTTGTGACAACTAATAAAATTATCAAATCATATATTTTATAAGAGATTAATAAAAAGTATACATTTATGTAATATAAATGAATGTTTTGTTTTTAGTTTTATAAATTGGAAGGAATGACATTGTTGTTAACAAAATTTATTTTTAGACTTACAATCATTATCGATAATATTAAATTTGATTTTTAAGAATATGATATTAATATGTAATATCAATCATTTCCATTTTTAACATATTGTAATTATTTTTTAATTATATTGCAATAAATATAATTATATATGGTAATTAATATAATGTCATATGAATGTATATATAATAATTGTAACTATTATAATGAATTATGAATATATAGATCATAGATAAAATTTCTCATATCTTACTTATGTAATATATTAGCCAAATGTTTTATTACGACTCTCTATTTATTATCTATAAATTTGGTACTGTTAGGTAAAATTTATATATTCTATATAATTTCGTCGTCAAAGGTCAACCCAAGAAAAATGTCACCAAATCTTTCGAATTAATCGAAAACATCTTTTTGTCTAATAACAAAAGACGTCATTTTCTACTAAGTTATTAATACCAAAATGAAACTCTGTTTGTTTGCATATTAGCTTTCATATTTCCTCTTGGTTCATCATCGAAGAAACATCGTCTCCTCTTTTTTGGTTGTCTCCTGTATTGTGGTCATCACTATCGAAGAAGCGTTGTTATTCTTTTATGTTTTCAAGAACCCTCCTTGTGTTGTGCTCTATTTTTTTGGCTACATTTTGGGGTTTATTTTGTGTTCTGCTTATCATATATGAGTTTTTGTTTATATTTGAGTTTGGAAGATGGTGAATTGTGTTTCTGTGTTGGAAGTGTATTGGTTGACTTTTTTTCCACCTTTCATGCTTGTTTAAGGAAAGCCTGCTAACTGTTTGATGAAAGGTTTGCTAGAGAATCAAGGCTACTTCAACAAACGTTGTTTATGTACATATTTACCATATGATTACTTTTATGCTAAATCTCTACCACTTATAGTATATACATGTATAAGTCAAAAGGACTTTATTTCAACGTGTAATAAGGTGATGATTAGACATAAGAATTGTAAGTAAAATGATCAAAACTAGAAATATTAGCAAGTCATCTATACATATATAGGTAAAAAACATATAAGTTGGAACCATGATATTCAACTCACTTAGAATGGTTAACTGCTTTATATGAACAAAAATGGATGCACATTGACTTTTCTTGTTGCTATCTTTCTCACTTTTTCTTTTCTGTGGCACTTTTTTATTAATAGATATATGAATAAACAAAATATTTTGAACTATAACATAATAGGTAAGGATGTTTAAATAGAGAATTTGGCTTGCAATATAGTTATAAAATAAAAAGAAAAAAGGTTATGGCTTAAAGGAGCAACTAGGGATATAGAATTGGGGTGGGTTTTTAAGGTTCTAAAACAATGAAAGTCGTTTTTTTAAGTTCTTATAGCATTTTTTATTCCTATAAATGCATATATCGATTAGGTCTTGAAATACTCCAAGCAAGTTCTAGAGAAATATTCTAATATAAGATAATACACTTCAAAGGAAATATATATTTATTTGAATGTTTCAAACTTTTATGGCTCAAAATTTTAAAATTTATTTCAAATCACTTCAATTTTACATGATGCCTTATCATTTAATCATGAAATTTATCAAAATGCATAAAGCTAGCTAATTTAACCATTCGACAAATTTTTACTCTTATTCTTAAAAGAAAAAATCTTTTAGCAAACACATATTTCAATTTATTCATAATATATTTGATGAAACCATATAATGGATTAGTGGAATATCGGCGTGGCAAGTAATTTCCGATGGCAGAAATGAACTCCACTAGGAGAAATGTAGCAAAATTCTCCTTGATGAAGAGCAAAAGGATGCACAACATATCTCCTCATCAAACACTAATCATCCTTTTCCTTCCATGTCTAATCTTCTTCTTCAAGGTTTTTAATATCATCTGAATTACCTCTCTTTTTATTATCTGTATCTCATTTTTGTTATAAAACTATCAGATGAATGTTTAATTATATATACTATGTATTATGTGAAACTTCCTCGAATCTTCAAGAGAACATAGTTGAAAATGGAGGCAGTGGGAATGTCCCAATCGTCCATACACGGTTAGGGAAATCAATATTTTTGGAGCATTTATTGCTTTCAAAAACTATGTCTATTCAATCAAATATGCATGCGTTTGAATTTAGGTTCCTTATACCATTTGACTTAATTAGCTATTTAAGTTTTATACTATTTGTTTCTCAGTTAGGTGAAATGCATCGTAAAGGCAGTTCATCTAATTCAGTGATCCATATTGCATCTAGGTATTTGTTCACTATATTTTCTGCTAGTTTAGTTAAAGCCAAGAAGTTGTTAGAAAAGATCGTCAATAAAACAACACTTCAGAGAAGATCATTGATTGCTTCAATTGATGCCGTTAAACATGCAAAGATGCTTCTTGGCCAAACATAAGGAACTCCTTTACCTTTTCTACCATCTCATGTCAGTTGGAATCTAGAAAAGTAACAATTTCTTTTCTTTTTCGATGAAATAGACATGAAACTTTATTTATCGTTTTGTTTGTAAAAATTGTTGGAACCTTTGCTAAACTAATTATCCCACCAAAAAGAACTTGATCCATTCTGTATTATCATTTTTGTATGAGTTGAAAACAATTCAGAAATCTGCTTGAGACATTTCCAATGCCAACTTTTTTTGATTCCCTGTGCTCAAGTTTTCAAGGTTTTTGCTAATTAAAATCTTGTATTACTTTCCAACCATATCATTATATTATATTGTTTACCATATTTCAATATTTATATTTGTTATTAATAAATATTAATGATTAGCAATAGTAGTCAACTTAAATTTATGATATTTTGATCTTATTAACATTAAAATTTTAAGTATATTTATCTTTTAATATCCAAAAATATATTAACTTTTCAAACTTTAAATTACTGATCATGGTTTTTTAACAATATGTTTAAAACTTCGAAAACATTTTACAATTTTTAGATGCTCCATTCTAAATTCCAAAAAAATTTGTATCAACAAAGTTGTACTATGTACAATAGGCATCATTAAAGAATTATTAGCGTTTGAATCCATATATTTAAATAAATTTATAGAGTTTGAAGGCATTGAAATTTTAATTATTTCAACTTTTGGTGACAATTTCATAAATTTGTCGTCAAAGACTTGAGTTTGGCGATAAAAATGCTAAACCTTCACAAAATGTGGAGCCTTTTATGACTAATCCTATTAATTGTCAGAAAATTCATGCCTTTAGCGATGATTCTCATAAATGTCATAAAAAGAACTTTTGGCAATGTTATTGAAAATCGTCATCAAAAGATGACTTCTAGCAAAGATTTGATAAAGTGGCTAAACCTTAATTATGTTGTAATGTTTCAAATGCTAGTCATCCATTTTAATGGTTAACTATTAAATCATTACCACATAAACTTTGAAGCTTTGAGTAGGTTTGAATAACAATTGAAATCCATTGACAAGTTTGAGGGATGGGAACCAAAGATGTGAATATCGTTCTATACTCGCCAAAAAATAGAACAAAATTAGGGTTAGTGGTGTTGTTCATTGGTACTGTAGATTTAGGAAGGTACCTACTAGTATTTTCTAAAGAATTATTTGCAAAAATGAAAAAAAAATCAAAATTTTCGAAACCCACCCACCTAATGCTCATTTGGCCTCTCCTTCTCCCATTTCTTTTTTTCTCTCTCTTTCACACTCTCACTCTTTCTCTTTCGTTCTCCTCTCCAATAGTTGCCTCTCCCTATCTGGCAATGATAGGACCACCACAACACTCTCCAATCTCCTCCATGCCACCATTACACCACTCTCCCACCCAGTGATGCCACCGTACAACAGCACCGAACCAGGCCACCACATTCCAGTTGTCTACCACTGGCACCACTGATCTCTGACAACATTTCCAGTCATCAACCACATTCAGAATCGACAAATCTAGAATAGATCTAGATCCAAACATAACCCGACCTGACATTGAATTGATTTTTCTGATTTTTTTAGTGTGTTTTTTGATCTAAAATTTGAAAAACAATTTCATTATATTTGGTTGTTTATGTATATTTTATGATGGTTGAATTGAAATTGCTGAAAATTATTGGAAATTAAATTGTTGGAAATGGAAATTGTTTACATATGTTTTGTGATTTTTTAATTGAAATCATTCAAAATTAATGTAAATGAAAATTGTTTATGTATGTTTTATGATTGTTGAATTGAAATTATTGGAAATTGTTAGAAATGAAATTGTTGAATATTTGAATTGTTTGTTTTTGACTTATGGTGTTCAATGAAATTGAATTGTATATGAGTAATGATACAAAATGAGTTACATTATATAAGATGGATATGTGTATTGTGTAATTGTTCATGTTGAATATTTGAATTGTTAGTTTTTTACTTATTGGTGAATTGTCTTGGATGAAATTAAATTATGTATGATGTAATCATACAAAATGAGTTATATTATATAAGACGGATATGAGTACTGCGTAAAGAATTATGTGTTCTTTATTTTGATATATGTCTATTTATTTTTACAAACAAATGAAAGGAAGTTCAAATACTCTTGATCAAACCACTTCAGGAAGATCTAATGACCCAGCTTGGGCTCATGCTACATTGATTCTCAATACGAAGAACAATACTATTCTCTTATTTTGTAACAAGCATTTAAGTGGAGGAATCACTTTATTAAAGAAGTATTTAGCTGAGGTTAAAGGAGACGTGGAGCCCTATAAAAAAGTAAGTCATAACGTGAAGTGGAAAATGAAAATTTTGCTTAAAGAATATTAACACAAGAAAGATAGAAGGGAGAGAATAAATTATGAAATTAGTAATGGAAGTTCATTTGTTGGTATTCATGATGATAGGGGAAATGTTGAAGGAGGTAGTGGTAGTGGTAGTGTTGCTTCCTATCAATAAATGAATGTCACTTCTGGACCTGATGTTAGGAAAAGAAGAAGACAAATGATGATTTTTATACCACAAACAACTCCTGGAGCTTGCCTCTAATTTGTAGTGCGAAGCAATTAAGAGATACGCCTCATGATGTAAATATGGCAATGCCTAAAATGTGGTATGATACAGTGCAACATTCAATGCTTCCCAACGTTACTATTATCAACCCAAGGTGGATGTTATAGCTTCGTATGGTCTGAGATAAAAAGCTCCTTTTATTGATGACTGCAGAGGTAAAATGTTATAGCCTCTTATGTTCTAAGATAAAAAGCTCCTTCTATTGAAGACTACAAAAGTAAACTTTTGAGTTGCTTAGTTTCTGAAATTATAAGTTATTTGGAAGAAAGAATAATCGATTAGGCTATTAATAGGTATTCAATCATTTGTGATGGTTGGACAAATAGGAGACATGAGCCTATTGTTAATTTTTAAGGTTTATTCTACAAAGAACTCAATGTTTTTAAAGTCTATTGAGCATCTGACCTTATTAAGAATACTGATACTTTATTTGAGATGTTTGATGAAGTTGTGAAAGAAGTAAGGCCAGAAAATATTGTTTAGTTTATTACTGAAAATGATTCTGCTTATAAAGAACAACTATAATTCTTTTTTTATTCCTTGTGTTGCACATTGCATTAACTCAATGCTAAAAAATATAAGGATGCTAGGTATTTTCCTATTATTAAGACTATTTAGAAAGCTAAAAAGGTGACCAAGTTCATCTATATTCATGCATAGGTCCTCAATTTAATGAGAAAAGATTTTACCAATGGTAGGAATTTTTGTCTTCTTCCTATTACAAGATTTGCAACGAATTTCTTATCACTTTAGTGTTTTGTTACGATGAAGAAGAAGTTGAGTTAGATGTTTATAGGTGATAAGTGGGTTACATCTTAGTTTGCTAGGCCTAATGTTAGATTGGAGGCTTTTAGAATTATACTTGAAGATACTAAATTTTGGGCCTAATGCTAATTTGTTATTCGAGTTTATGAGCCTTTAGTGAGGATGCTTCATTTGGTTGATGGTGATGAAAAGGCAACAATGAGTTATTTTTTCATGGAGAGGGAGAAGGAAGAAATCAAGGTCAATATAAAAAAATAGGCCTTCTTTGTACACACCTTATCTTATAGTCATCAATGACAGTTGTTTGTAGCTGAGATTTTTTCAAATCTTAATACCTATTTCAGACCAGGTTTTACAAATAATGTTGAAGTTAATAAGGGAATGCTATTAACTATTACAACATTTGTTGCTCATTAGATGATACAAGATCTCCTAAGCTAAGTTATTAAGTATTACTACAGTTATTGCCCATAAGATGATGCAAGATCTCCTGAGTTAACAAATAGGGCTTTATAAATAGTCTTCTGGGGATTTTAGGATGCAAATTACTATTCAAAAAAGAGCAAAACTTTCTCCAGATATATATATATATATATATATATATATATATATATATTTTACTGTTGTTACTTGTTGAAAATTAATTATCACTTTATTTTGTTTATATCACTACTTTTGTTGTCTTAGGACTTATAGTTTCTTATTGGGATCAATTTGGAACTGATGTTCCAGAATTGAAAAGGTTTGTAATTAAAATTCTAAGTCAATGTGTGAGTGCAATAGGCTAGGAAATGAACTAGAGAACATTTGAATTTATCCATTTCAAGAAAAAGAATAGATTGGAGCATAAGAGATTGAATGACTTAGTCTTCATTTATTAAAATTTAAAGCTTTAGGAAAGGTAGGTTATTTTCATTATTAATTTAGATATAATTTCTTATAATTTTTTAATAATTAAAATTTATTGTTTACTAAGACTCTTAATAGAACAAGTAGTTCAATAGATTCAATTTGCATTGACAATATCGATCTTTTGGCGGATTAAGTTTCTAAAGAATCGAGTTTGGTAGATGTGAGTGACTTGGATGAGAAGGCATTGACATGTCATTCAATGCATTGAATTTGAATGATGATGATGATGAGGCTCATTTTAATGATAAAGATTTTGAACCAAATGATAATTGGGGTCCGTGCAGTTATAGCAAGTATCCCCTCGTTGACGATTGAATGAAGTTTTAAGTTTTTGTTTCTCCTCTCCTTTTTATTTTACTTATATTTGATCTATATGTTAAATCATTTATATGCAATATAAATATAAATGTTTTTGTTTCAGGTTTTACTTCTACTTGGTTGTTTCCTCATCACAAACTCTTATTGTCAATTGTAATAATTAGAGAGTTAAAGACATTTATTGTTCTTTTTATTTGATGTTTTAATGTAATTATTATTTATTATATGCTAGAATTGTAATTTTTTAAATAATTTGTATTGTTCTTAATTTTATATTTGTATGGTGATTATCTTTTTATACTAATTGTGGTTATTATTTATATGTCAAATATGTGAAAATTATTGTTAATAAAAATAAATAAATTTTGTCATTTTAAAATTTTATTATTATGATTTTTAGAGATAAGGTTGATGTAAAATTATAAAGCATATCGTACAATATAATAATGGATTATTTTGTAATTTTAAAATAATTGGAGACTATTTTATAAATTTATAAAATTTCCTGAAACGGTAGTTAATATTGACCAGTATGATATAATCAGTATCAAAATTCAATTTAATACTAAGATCGATACGGAATTTATAATATTGAAGAGAACGACATGTATTATAATTGTAAAAAATAGGTGAAAAGAAAGTTATAATGTGTGTTTGCTTATAGCATTCGACAGGACATGTAGGTACTAGTAATTAGTATGAGAGTTGGAGTAGTTCAGGTATAAGTCCAGTTCTAGAGCCAAATAAACAATCTACTGCATTTTGTTAAAACTAAAAACCACTTTAGAAAAGCCAAAAAGCTTCAAGGTACATTTATATAATTTCTTAGTGTTGTATCACATATGGTGTGTGATCTCACTTGCGTCAAGAAATCGAGTAAAGTTGTCTCATTTGATTAAAATTAGTATAGATTCTTACACACTTTCTATCCATTTTTATTGATTTATCATTTTCCCATTTGGCTTTTAGCTCAAAGAAGGAAGTTTTGAAGAGATGGGATAGGAAGTAAAAGGAAGCATAATGGTGCCAAAATCAATGTTAAAGAGGAGAAAGAGAGAGGAGCAGTGGACTCTGAAGAAAAAAGAGATTTAAGCTTTGAAGAAAAAAAGAGCTAAGAGCCACAAGTTGTTGATTCACATCAGAGTGAAAGAGTATGCAAAAGAGTAAGAAGAGAGAGACAAGGAATAACTTAAATTTTTTAAAATTTAAATATGAGTCTCATTATATCTCATGACATACTAATTAGTGAGATGTATTTTTAAATTGTAAAAAATAATTGATAATATACATGTAACAGGAATATCTACTTGCAAATTATAAAAAATAATTAATAATATTATGATTAATATTGACGGGATATTTAAGTGAAAAAAGTTCATCTTGTTAAATTTTTTGTTTGTTAAAACATATTTTATACAAATTAAATATTTTAAATATTAGACATTCACATTGTATTAGGCTAAAAGGCAAAAATAATTAAACTTTAACACTTTGAAAAGTTCTAATTAAATCATATCATTTTAGGAATGTTCAAATTGAATCTTACATTAATAAAAAAGATAACGAGGACATAATGTTGTTAGTGTTATACGAATGTAATAAAATTTTAAAATATTTTAATGTTATTGTGGATCCCACAATGTCACGTAAGCCTCATGTGACACCGTGACACTCACTTTTCTAAAATTAATTCCTAAAATTCTTAAAATATTTTTATAAAGTTAAATATAAATTAATTAAACCTTAAATGCAATGATAAAAAAATTGGGCAGACCGGCCAATCCAATCAAATTATGAATCAGACTAACTTTTAGTTCAATTTTTAACCTTTGTAAATAAAAACTTGCCGGTTTGCTCTAAACCGACACCTAAACCAAGTGTTATTTATATTAATTGGCCTTATTCAAAGGACATTCAAACTACATTTTCCTTTAAGCAATCTTAATCCGAATAAGTTGCTTGATAAACTACTTCCTTGTTGCAGCTGTGGAATAGGATAACTTTCGTGAGTTTTTCTGCCTCTCTCTTGCTCTCTTTATCTTTATCTCTCTCATCCTTGAGTTTACCAATTTTTCTGCATTTTCTTGCTGGGAATTGTGTTCCCATTTATGTGGCACTTCACTACAATTCTCTACTTTGGCGGTTACTACCATAAAGATTCAAGAGAAAGATTAGGGCTTGGTGCATATTTAATAGCATTGCATGCTCTTTGCTCATTTTCTTTGGTATTTTTTTGCCTAACCATTCACTCTAAAATTAGAGCTTGTGATCTTGTTTTAGAAATGTTTAAATAGTGATTTAGTTGTTAAAATATGAAAGCAATAGGTCATTATTGTGATAGGTTTTAGTTCCTCAAAATTTTGATCTATATCATTGCTCAAATACTTCATTCTCGGACAACTGGTCCTATCCTGTATTCCTGCCAATAACTCCAAAAGTTATTGATTATTGCAGGCTTCAATATGTATAGTAGTTGTGTTGATCATTATACTTGTTATTATGTTGTAACCTTCCCATCAGTAATTCCAATATGCTTCCCCTGGAAAAAAACTCAGTGCTAAAAGGAGTTCACTTTATCTTAATTCTAACTACTAAATCCCCTGTCCTGTAATTAATACAGATAATGCAATTTCAAGTTTAAGGAAACAAATTATTGAAGTTTAAAGGAACAAATTAAGTACTCATTAGTAGTAGTTTAACTTTGAAAAAACTTTATTTCAGTTTGAACTTGGAAAGTGTATGTAAATCATGTATGTCATTTGTGTATAATCCTACATACTGATGTAGACAAGTAGTCAATGTTTATTTTTATGGTCTACATACCGATATAGAATGAGACAATAAAAGAGGGTGGTTTAAGTTGCAATGAGAAAAATCATAGTTAGATTATTAATGTCTCATGTAATAAATGTTTATAAAGCTTAATATTGACATGATGGGTGTGGTAGTTAAGAGGTGGTTTTCTCAATAATCACTTATAAACGTTGCCTCATTTGGTCCTATTCTTGCCCATTAAGTTGCTTCTACGAATAACCATTAAATAAGGAGAAAAATATAGAAGTGATAAATAAAGGAGAAAGAATAGAAAGATAGAAGAGAATCAACATTAATCAAACACCATGGATCAAGGTATAATAATTTACATGTGAGAATTATATATGTTTAAGACCCTATATAATCATATAATGAAGAGAAAGTTTAACATATGGTATCAGAGCATCTAGTTGTGAACTGTATGATTCTCTGTTACGTTTTTGGTTTTTAAAAATTTTCATACTGTTCTATTTAGACAAAACTGATATATATATATATATATATATATACGTGAGAAATACATGTGTTTTCTCGGTGATGATCCATATGCTACTGGTGATGATGTTTCCTTTGGTCGCATTAGCCATGTGTACAGCTGGTGTGACAATGCATCACATGTTAACGTGAATGAGGATGAAGTATATGCATGTTAACTTGCTTCTATCCCGAGATAATTTGATAATTAATGTTTTATGGATTTATCGAATTTGGAACAATATTATGTTAGACTTATTAATCACTAAAGTAATCAAACCATTAAGTTAATTTTGTTCTAAATTGACTAGAATTTTTCAGTCACTAATCATAAAATTGATGCTATAAATGATGTTTATCTATAAATAGATTGAAATTCATTATTATAAAAAATTTATGAATTACCCAAAGGTTAATTGTTTGTTCTTATAATGAATGAATATGATTGTTTGGTAATGTAAATACACCATTATTTTTACATATTTATCCAAAGATAATAAATATTTCTAAGTAGTGTATGCATCATTACCTAATAATGTTAAATATTATTGGCATCATTATGATTATTTTGTACATTGATGTATCACCCAAAGGAGAACATTAATATACATTAATTGTTAATATAATCTTTCATATGAATCTATACAATATGTTAGTTTATGACTCAAAGCATTAATGTTAGGCTTGTCTTTATTGTAGTTTCTGTCCCTATTTCTTTACATTCACAAGCTTCGTCTATACCAATATTTAATGGGCTGAATTTTTCTAATTGAAGTGAATAAGTCCAATTTCACCTTGGTGCATTGGATCTTGATTTGGCACTTCAAATTGAGAAGCCTACTGCTATTACTGATACTAGCAGTGATGAAGAAAAGGCTCTTTATAAAGCTTAGAAATAATCAAACATACTGAGCTTAATGTTTATATGAATGAGCATCGCAAACAACATCAAGTCAGTTTTTCCCAAAACTGAAATTACTAAAAAATTTATAAGTTTTGTGGAAGAGCACTCCCAAACAACTGATAAATCTTTTGTTGGGACACTAATGGGTACTTTGACCACCATGAAATTTGATGGTTTTGGTACTATGCTTAAACATGTCATTGAAATGACAAATATTGCAGTAAGACTTAAGTTTCTGGGAATGGAAGTGGATGAGAATTTCCTTGTACAATTTATTTTAAACTTTTTACCATCTAAGTATAGTCCATTCCAAATGAGCTATAAAACCATGAAAGACAAACGGAATGTGCATGAATTGCATAGTATGTTGGCTTAGGAGGAAACAAGACTCAAAAATCAAGGAAATCATTCTATTTGTGAAATATCAAGGAGCTAGTAAGAAAGTACATAAGAAACATAGAAAGGGTAAAGGATTGCTGAAGACTAATGAGTCCTCTATTAAGATCTAGAAGAAGGTAAACAATAACAAATGTCATTCCTGCGGAAAATCTGGACACCTCCAAAAAGACTGTCCACAACATAAGGCTTGGTTCAAAAAGAAAGGTAAGCCTAAGGCTTATATATGTTTTGAATAAAATTTAACTGAAGTTCTATGTAATACTTGGTGGACTCATTCTGGATGTATAACTCATGTTTCTAATACTGTGTAAGGATTCCTTACAATCCAAACCACAACCTAAATGAGAAATTTGTCTTCATGGGGAATAGAGTAAAGGTTCTAGTGGAACTAGTTAGAACTTACTATTTAATCCTAAATACTAGACATCATTTAGATTTATTTGAAACTCTTTATGTACCTAGTATTTCCAGGAATTTGATTTCTTTATCTAAACTTGATGTTCCTATATACACTTTTAAGTTTGGCTATGGATGCTTCAGTTTGTTTATGCATACTAGTATGATTGGATATGGTATACTTCGTGATGCTTTATATAAATTGAATCGTGATAATTTATATGTTGAAACTCTTATAACCTTACATCATAAAGCTGAAACTAAATATATTTTTGTGAATGAATGTTCTGCTTACTTGTGGCATAAGCGTTTAGGTCATATTTCCAAAGAAAAACTAGATAGATTAATAAAGGATGGAATTCTTCTAGATTTGGATTTTACTAATATCAATATTTGTATGGATTGTATTAAAGGAAAGCAAACAAAATACACAAAGAAAGGTGCCATGATAAGCGCTCAGCTTCTTAAAATTGTATACATTAATACATAGAGACCTTTTGATATTAATTCCTTCGATAAAGAAAAATACTTTATCACCTTTATTGATGATTATTCACATTACAGATATGTCTATTTACTGCATGAGAAATCTCAAACAGTCAATGCTTTAAAAATTTATATAATTGAAGTTGAAAGACAACTAGACAACAAAATGAAAATCGTTAGGTCTGATAGAGGTGGTGAGTATTATAGAAGATATGATGAAAGCGGACAACACCTTAGTGCATTTGCTAAATTCTTAGAAAAACATGGCATATGTGCTCAATACATAATGCTAGGTACACCACAACAAAATGGTATATCAAAAAGGTGTAATCAAGCCTTAATGAACAGGGTTAGAAGTATGTTAAGTAATGCATCTTTACCCTTATCATTATGGATGTATGCCTTAAATTTTCCATGTATTTGTTAAATAGAGTTCCCAGTAAGGTAGTTCCAAAGTCACCTTTTGAACTATGGAGTGGTAGGAAACCTAATTTAAGGAACTTGTATGTCTGGGATTGTCAGGCAGAAATAAGGATTTATAATCTACAAGAAAAGAAACAGAATGCAAGAATAATCATTGGATATTTCATTAGTTAGTCAAAAAAATATAAAGGGCGTAGATTTTATTATCCTATGTTGTTGAAACTGGAAGTGCTAGGTTTATTAAGAATGGTGAAATTAGTGGTAGTGACATTTCACGAAATATGGAAATTAAGGAAGTTAGAATACAATTCCCTTTAACTTGTGCTCCCACTACTTAAATTGTTGTTCCTCAAATTGTTGCACCGCATAACAATCATGAAGAGTAACAAATACATTCTCCTAACATTCAATATGAACCTGTAATAAAAGAACCATAGGAAATAATATTAAAAAGATCCTAAAGAGAAAGGAGATCTGCTATTCTAAATGATTACGTGGTCTATGTACAAGAGTTGGAAGATGACTTAGGAATTAATGATGATTCAATTTCATTTTCACAAGCCATTAATAGAACTAATGCTAACAAATGGTTAGATGCAATGAAAGATGGGTTTTTAAGACAAAGCGTGACTCTCATAGCAACCTTGAACGTTACAAGGCTAGACTTGTTGCTAAGGGTTTTACTTAAAAAGATGGCATTTACTATAAGGAAATGTTCTCACCAATTTCCAAGAAAGATTCTCTCAAAATTATCATGGTATTAGTGGCTCATTATGATTTAGGGCTACATTAGATGGATGTGAAAACTGTCTTTCTAAATGGGAATTTAAAGGAAAATGTATATATGGATCAACCAATGGGTTTTTCAGTTAAAGGGAAAGAACATATGGTGTGTAAATTGAAAAAGTCAATATACCGACTCAAGCAAGCTTCTCGCCAATGGTGTTTTAAGTTTAATGATACTGTTGTTTCCTTCAGTTTTAAAGAAAACATTGTTGGCCGGTGTATATATCTGAAGGTCAGTAAGAGTAAGTTTATATTTTTTATTTCGGATGTTGATGACATCTTGCTTGCAACTAATAATATTGGTCTATTAAGTGAGATTAAGCAGTTTCTCTCTAACAACTTTCAAACGAAAGATATAGGAGAGGCAAACTATATGATCAGAATAGAAATATTTTGAAATAGATCACAAGGACTGTTAGGTTTGTCTCAGAAAGCATATATCGGTCAAGTTTTAGAGAGATTCATAATGGATAAGTGTTCATCGCCTCCAGTTCTAATTTAGAAATGAGACAAATTTAGTCTCATGCAATGTTCAAACAATGATATGGAATAGAAACAGAAGAAAGGAATTCCTTATGCATTTGTTGTTGGGAGTTTGATGTATGCTCAAATGTATACAAGGTTGAACATTAGCTTAGCAGTTGGTATGCTTGGTAGATACCAACGTAATCCAGGATTGGATCATTGGAAAGCTACAAAGAAAATATTCAGATATTTGCAACGAACAAAAGATCACATGCTTACTTATAGGAGGTCTGATAATCTTGAAATAATTGGATATTCAGATTCGGATTTTACTGGTTATGTGGATACTAAAAAATCTACATTTGGCTATGTGTATCTTTTAGTCAAAGGAGCAATATCATGGAAGAGTGCAAAATAGTCAATAATTGTTTCATCCACCATAGATGCTGAATTTGCAGCGTGCTTCGAGGCCATAGTTTAGGCTAAGTGTTTGCGAAACTTTATTTCAAGACTTGGAATAGTCGATAGTATTGCTAGGCCACTGCAAATTTATTATTATAATTCTGTAGCAATTTTCTTTTCTAAAAACGATAAGTATTCCAAAGGTGTTAAACATATGAAATTGAAATACTTCGCCGTTAAAGAAGAAGTTCAGAAACGTAAAGTGTCAATTGAGCACATTAGCACTAATCTTATGCTTGTTGACCCTTTGATTAAGGGATACCATCCAAAATATTTATGGGGCATATTGACAGTATGGGCATTATTGCTGAGTAGGCATTAATGCATATTAGATAATGTTTATGTTTTAACGTAATTGACATTCTGAGCTCATTATTGAATTTGTTTATGATTTATCTAGTTTTTTTAATGTGTATCTTGAATTGAATGGAAAGATGATAACAATTTTTCTAGTATTGAATCGACATTAATTTTGATCAACTATGTGTTTTCCATTTATAGATCATTTCATGGAGAAGACTAACTCTGTAGTATACATGGAAGGGAATATGTTTATTAAATCACATACAACTGTCATGATTCACGCTAGTTCTAATTCTTGATTATGATGACTAATGTATTCAATGCGCATTAACTTTAAATAACTTATGTCGATGGCAATGTTACATGAGCTAAGTGGGAGAATGTTGAATTATTAATGTCTCATGTAATAAATGTTTATAAAGCTTAATACCAACATGATGGTTGCGCTAGTTAAAAGGTGGTTTTTCTCAAAAACCACTTATAAATGTTGCCTCTTTTGGTCATATTCTTGCCCGTTAAGTTGTTGCTGTCGATAATCATCAAATAAGAAGAAAATACATAAGAGATAAAGAAAGAAGAAATAATAGAAACACGGAAGAGAATCAACATCAATCGAACATTATGGATCAAGGTACGATAATTTACATTTGACAATTATAGATGTTTAAAATCTTGCATAATCCTATAATGAAGAGCAAGTTTAACAGCTGCAGCTCATTTCAATCTTGAAGAGGATGATCAATTAAGAATATGTCACTTAGATCTGATTTGCTAGAGAGCTGATAAAAGCAAAATAATGTTTGATTTTTAAAATGGTATTTCTTGTGCTGATTTTCTAATTGTAAATATATTTAATGCACTATCTACTATCTCCTAATTTTGTCATTATAAGATCAATCAATGATATAACTAATAGATGCTAACGTATATGATTAAGTGAATGTTCTAAATAAGTTGAATCTTGAAATTTCTATCAAAAGCAGTGCTGCATAAGCATCTCCTGAGAAATCTAGACATGATGCATCAGCCACTTGGATTCTACCTCGTCAACATTAGCAACTGCTAAATGTATTCCATCTTTTTTATTTCAAAAATTGTTTTTATATCATTGGAACAGTTTCGAATGTGCATTTGATAAACCATCGAATGCACGAAGTATGTTGCTGTAAAAAATCGGCAATGAAATAGACAAAGGTATTTAATGTTTTATAGGATGAACAAATTTTACTCTATAAATTATACAGAAAGTAAGAACGACAATGAATCGATAAGATTTTGACGGTTTATACTATTAAACCTTCGAATCTTAAAATTTTTCTTTGACTGATTTGATATATGATTTAGTTTTTAAAATTTTGCTTAAATGTAATTAACCTAACTAAATAACATAATTAACCTAATTGATTAATTAACTAATTAACTAAACATAAAAAGCTTCAAATCAAAATCTCTGATCCCCGTACAAAAAATAAACTTGAGGCTACTGAAAAGCGCGAGAGTGATTTGGCGCCGACGCTCAAAATATCTGAGGAACAACTTGAACAACAAGAGAAACTAATAGAGCATGTCACCGCGAAAAAATTACAGGTTGAAACACTACATGAATCATTAACAAAAGATTTTGACATCAAGTGAAAGTGAACTGAACTTTGAGAATTGAAAATTTTGATATGGGCCTTTTACATTTACAGTTCCTAGTTAGTTAATTAATTAATTAGTAAAATTAATTACATTTAAAATTAAATTAAATTAAATATATATTTAACTTTATAAAAATATTTGAATAATTTTAATTATTAATTTTAAACAATTAAGTTTTATAG
>JAOSBO010187825.1:0-22193 GCA_027563915.1 Erythroxylum rotundifolium
TGTTCTGAAGAGGTCAAATTGAAATTCCACTTGGAGTTTTCCCACAAATATGTCCGAAAATAGGTAAAGTGAGTTCTTTTGAGGATTGGCTGGTGTGGGCACGCCACCTTTGTAGGATGTGCATCCAGATGTCACTTAGGATGTTGGGCACGTGACTTGCAAGGGTGGGGTCCCAGTACTTATGGTATCATAGCATTTAGTTTGAGGTCTAGGTGTAGGACCAAGTTTAGGAGTATCCGAAGCACGAAATGGGTGGTTTGAGACATGAAGTGTACATGCATTGTTTTAAATGAACTACTTGCATTGTTTTGAATTTTTTTCACATGATTTGATATTGTTTTATTCAATTTGAACTGTTTTGCGTACTTTGAAAATTGTTTTACATGAACTAAATATTTTCAATGATTTCAAATTGAAGTAGTGAAATGCCGCCTTGAAAAAGAACTTGGGGAGCTATGACTCGATCTCACTCCGCCCGGTGAGCACGGATGAATCCTATGTCCCGCAAGATGCTGGGACACATTCTGCTCCTAATTTAGAGGCACCTAGTGTGCAGCATGAAGTGCCATCGCCTCCACCTCCTATGCCTCAAGCAAACCCTCTAGATCTACGGTTCTTTCAAGCCTTTACCCAGCCTTTCACTTATGCCATGGGCCAAGGGTTATAAGTGCCAATTCCAACCCCAGTGAACAGGAGCGAGCAGTATGAGAAGCTCCACAAGTATGGGGCTGTAGATTTTAATGGTACTACAAATCCAGAGGAGGCTGAAGCATGGTTGAAGAGGACTGAGAGGATTCTGATTCAGATGAAGTGCTTGGATGAGGAGAAGTTAGATTATACAGTGAGCTTACTACAAGAGGACGTGCTTCATTGGTGGGAATCAGTTCCCTACAGCCAAGATATGCCTCCGGTGTTGTCATGAAGGGACTTTTTAGAAGCTTTCAGGAGGAAATACTTCTCGAGGGTCTATATTCAAGAGAAGGCCAGGGAATTTCTGAATCTCAAGTAGAGGGATATGAATGTGAGTGAGTATGAGCTGAAGTTCACACAGCTTTCTAGATATGTAGCAAACATTGTGGCAAATGAAGAAGATAAGTGTCGTAAGTTTGAGGGAGATCTCCATTTAGGGATTAAAGAGAAAGTCTTGATCCATAATTTCTGTGACTACTAACAGTTGGTAGATGCTGCACTCCAGGTGGAGAAACTAAAGAATATAAGGAATAAAGTGAGCAGGAAGAGGAATAACAACAAGCAATCTTCTAAGAAGGGGAAGAGTGCTTCAATTCCTGAGAGGAGTACATGGAGTTTCCACACATAGAGTGAAGTGGGAAGTAGCAGTTCTGCTAAGAATAAGCAGGCAAAGGCAGTTTCAAGGCAAGCCTTTAATGTAGGGGGCACTGGAAGGGTGGAGAGGAGTAGATACACAAACCCCCAATGTGAGTATTATGGGAAACTTCACCAAGGGGAGTGCGTCAAGTTACTGGGGGCATGCTTTCGATGTGGAGAGAAGGGACATATGATCAGGGATTGTCCCCAAGTAACAAAGCAGGAGGGGTCGCTGGTACAAGCCCTAAGGAGAGTTGAAATAGTGGGAACCAGGCTAGCCACTGAAGGGGTCAGTTCTGGAGCTGCAAAGAAGGCTATTCCTCTAGGAAGGCCAAGGGGCTAGGCACAGGCAAGAGTGTTTGCCATGACAAGGGAGGAAGCAGCAGCCGCACCAGAGGTTATCACAGGTATAGCCCAGCTAGTTGATTCAGCAGTTTATTTACGAATTGATTCTGGTTCCACGCATTCTTTTGTTTGTACAAGTATGATTCTACATGGTGTGAATTTAGTGCCTTTAAATAGTCCTTTGCTTGTTAGTACACCTCTAGGTAGGAATGTAGTAATTAATCAAGTATATAAAAGTTGTGAGCTCTTCATTGATGGTGTTAGACTGGACCTCTAGACCTAAAAGGCTTAGATGCTATACTTGGAGTGAATGTTATGGAAAAGTATCAGGCAAAGTTGGATTATGTCCTTAAGGAAGTGGAATTTGATCTGGGCAACGGAGAGAGGGTGATTTTCAGAGGAGACAAGAGAGTACCATCACCAAGAATTATTTCTGCTTTGCTAGCTGACAGGATGATGAAAAAGGGATGTGAGGCCTTCTTGGCACATGTTGTGGATACTGATCTGAATGAAAGGATGTTAGAAGATTTTCTGATTATAAGGGAATTTGCTGATGTGTTCCCAGAAGACTTATCTGGTTTGCCATCGGTAAGGAAAATCAAGTTTGCCATTGACTTGATTCCTGGAACCACACATATTTCTATACCATGATATAGAATGGCTCCAGCCGAGTTGAAGGAGCTTAAGGAACAGTTAGAGGAACTGTTAGAGAAGGGGTACATAAGGCCAAGTTCGTCACCATGGGGAGTGCTAGTTTTGTTTGTTAGGAAGAAGGATGGGACATGGAATATGTTCATTGATTATCGCATACTCAACAGGGTGACTATTAAGAATAAATATCCTCTACCTCGGATTGATGATCTATTTGACCAGCTGCAGGGAGCAAGGGTTTTTTCCAAGATTGATCTCAGGCCAGGCTATCATCAGCTCAGAATCAAGGAGTCTGATGTAAGTAAGATAGCCTTCAGGATATGGTATGGACATTATGAGTTTTTAGTCATGCCTTTTGGTTTGAACAATGCTCCAGCTGCTTTCATGGATCTTATGAATAGGGTCTTCAAGGAGTATCTGGATCAGTTTGTCATAGTGTTTATCGATGACATTCTGGTTTATTCCAAAAGTTAAGAGGAGCATAAGGAATACCTCAGGAGAGTGTTGTAGACACTAAAAGAGAAGGAGCTTTATGCTAAGTTCAACAAGTGTGAGTTTTGGCTTCATGAGGTAATATTTCTTGGACAAGTATTTTTGAAAGATAGGGTACATATTGACCCGAGGAAAGTTGACGCAGTAGTGAATTGGCATGCACCAAAGATAGAGACAGAAGCGAGGAGTTTTTTGGGCCTGACAAGATATTATAAGAGATTCATTGAAGGATTTTCTATGATAGCTGCACCGATGACCAAGTTACTGAGGAAGAATTAGAAATTTATCCGAAGTGAGGAATGTCAGAAAAGCTTTGAAGACCTCAAGTGAAGATTAACAAGTGTTCCAGTTTTGATTTTGCCTACTAGAGATAAGGGCTATACAGTGTACAGTGATGCCTAAAAGAAGGGTTTAGGTTGTGTGTTGATGCAGGGAGACAGGGTAATAGCTTGTGCTTCACTGCAACTAAAGTCGTATGAGTTGAATTATCTTAATCATGATTTGGAGTTGGCAACATTGATTTTTGCCTTGAAGATTTGGAGATGTTATCTGTATGCAGTTCAGACGAAGATTTTTACGTATCACAAAAGTCTTAAGTATCTGTTGAGTCAAAAAGAACTGAATTTGAGATAAAGAAGATGGTTAAGGCTAATTAAGGATTATGATTTGTTGATTGAGTATCATCTAGGCAGGGCAAATGTAGTGGCTGACGCCTTGAGTAGGAAATCATCAATAGCCCATGTTCATATAGTTTATCTGCCTTTATTGGAAGAGATGGCTAAGCTTAGAATAAGCTTGAAACAGGAGGAACCTGAAGGTATTGTTTCTAATTTCAGATTAAGACTGATACTCAAGGAGAAGGTTAGGGAGTTATAAGAATAGGATAAAGAATTGAGCAAGCTCCGAGAAGAAATCCAAAATAGTAAGAAGTCTAAAGAGGTAGTGAGGGATGATGGACTCATAACTATCAGAAATAGGCTTTGTATCCCAGATGTCAAGGAGGAGAAGGATGACATATTGGATGAGGCACATAATGCGCCTTATTCTATGCACCCAGGTAGCACTAGGATGTATAGGGATTTGAGAGAGCATTTCTGGTGGAAAGGCATGAAGAGAGATGTAGCAGAATATGTGAGTAAGTGTCTAGTGTGTTAGCAAGTCAAGGCTAAACATCAGGCATTTTCAGGAAAGTTAAGGCCATTGTCTATTCCTGAGTGGAAGTGGCAAAGGGTGACTATAAACTTTTTGATGAGTTTGCCTAAGACTAGTAGGAAGCATGATGCCATATGGGTTATTGTTGATTGGTTGACAAAGTCAGCTCATTTTCTGGCAATTGAACAGACCGATTCCTTACATGTGCTAGCAAAGAAGTATATTGATGAGATGGTGAGACTGCATGGGATTCCATATTCGATAGTTTCTGATAGAGATCCTCGGTTTACTTCGAGATTCTGGGGAAGTTTACAAGAGGCTCTAGGAACCAAATTGAATTTTAGAACTGCTTTTCACCATCAGACAGATGGTCAATCTGAGAGGACCATTCGGACCCTAGAGGGAATGCTCAGGGCATATGATGAATTTTAAAGGTGCTTGGGATGAGCATTTTCCATTGGTCGAATTTACTTATAATAATTCATACCATTCGAGCATTCGGATGGCTCTGTATGAAGCACTATATGGAAGGAGATGTAGAACTCCGATGTTGGGATGAGGAAGGAGAAAGGAAACTGATAGAGCCAGAGTTAATTCAGATGACGATGGACAAGGTTAATTTGGTTAAATAACGGCTTAAGGCAGCTCAGGATAGAATGAAAAGCTATATTGATGCGCACCGAAAGGAAATGGAGTATAAATTCGATGAGAAGGTTTTCCTTAGGACATCTCCTTGGAAATGAGTCATGAGATTTGGCAAGAAGGGAAAATTAAGCCCTAGATATGTGGGTCCTTACGAAATTATTGAGAGAATTGGACCATTAGCCTATAGGTTGGCATTGCCACCAGAATTATCCCAGATTCATGATGTCTTCCATGTTTCCATATTGAGGAGATATAGATCAGATCCCGCTCACATCATTCAGACCTCTGAGGTTCAGATAAGAGATTATCTGAGTTATGAGAAGGTTCCAGTGGCGATCTTGGATATTAAGGAAAAGGTCCTCAGGAACAAGATAGTTCAACTAGTAAAACTTATAGAGAAACCATTCTGTAGAAGAGGCCACGTGGAAACCCTTGGAAGCCATGAAGGAGAGGTACCATACCTCTTCTATGAATTAGGTAAGAATTTAAAGGATGAAATTATTTTTTTTTTAGAGGGGGAGAAACGTTGGCCTCCAAATGGTTTGTTTAGTTAAGCATGATTTAAATAAGTATGAGGCTTGGATAAGTGAATTTTAAGAGTTCAATTTTTTTTTAGTTAAGGTTAGAAGCACTAAGGCATTAAAGGAAGCGTAAGGTGGACTTCTCTCACCCATTAAGGGTAGAATCGGAAGAGGAAAATGTTGTCTTATAAATTAGAAGACCAAAAACGTGAATGAACGAATATGGGTTTCGGTGAAGTTGAGAAAGAATAGAGATTTGGACTAGGTTACATCTTTTCTTAGTCTTAAAGAGAGAGTTTGAGGTTATTCAAGAAGGGAAAAAGAAAGAGGAAGGGAAGAGCTTTCTTTAGAGCCAAAAATATCATTATTTGGTGAAGATTTAGGGTAAGTTGATTTTTTTAAAAAATCTTTTGGATTTTTGAAAAGGTTTTGGTTCATAAAACTTAAGAAATGTATGGGTATAGGAATTCTAGGATCAATTTTAGTGAATGTGCTTTACGGGTTTTCAAATTTAAATTCCTATTGAATGAAAATTTTGTTCTTTATGAAGGAAATGAAAGAGGGTTTCAAGAGAGGCAAAGGGAGAAAGAGGAAAGACATCCTTATGCCAAAACCTAAATAATGATTTCAAGTGGGTAAATTTTTATAATAGAGTAAATAAGCCATTCATTATTTTTTTTACGAATCAAGGAATCTAAATGGTTTCAATTACATTATAGATGTTGCATTATTTTTTCTTGGTTGAATTGTGAAATTGTTATATGTTTACTACATGAATTGTGTTGATGATTTATGAAAAGATTTTGAAAAGGATTCTTTTAAAAAGGTGCAAGTTTATGAAACCAGGTTTTCGGGAATGTTTCTTTGAAATATCTCATGTGCATGAAAAACAAGTTTTCAACAAGGTGTCATTTGGGCAAACTACTTTCGATTCATCAATTACATGTTATGTGGGTTTGGTGTAATCCCTTCAAGAATGTCACGTGCACCTTGACCAAGAAAAGGCTTCTCCCACTTGGCTGCAAGTGGCATGGAGCTCCTTCATGGACTCACTCATGTTTACGTCTACGTAAAACCCCTAAGGGGAATTGCAATAATACGTCAAATTTTACGACTACACAGGACCATTAAGCGGAAATGTGTAGTTTGTCATCTTTATGGATTTACCCAAACCATTCTGATGAGCTTATGTGTTTTTGCATTTGTCTATCATTTAAGATGACATCACATCGTCTGTGACGACGTCATATTGTCTTAAGAGTCGCATCGTCTTAAGTTGACTTTGCTTCATCTTAAGTTGACCACCTATCGTCTGTATTTTTGCATTCTTCTATCGTCTGTGATAAAGTCATATCATCTTAAGAGTTGCAACGTCTTAAATTGACTTTGCTTCGTCTTAAGTTGACCACCTATCGTCTGTATTTTTGCATTGGTTTATCGTCTGTAAAGATGTATCATCTGTGGTGACGTCACATCATTTGTGATGACGTCATATCATCTTAAGAGTAACATCGTCTTAAGTTGACTTTTGCTTTGTCTCAAGTTCACCACCTATCGTCTGTGTTTTTTCATTTGTCTGTTGTCTGTAAAGACGTATCCTCTGTGATGACGTCACATCGTCTGTGATGATATCATATCGTCTTAAAAGTTGCATCGTCTTAAGTTGACCACCTATCGTCTGTGTTTTTGAATTCGTCTATTGTCTATAAAGATGTATCGTCTGTGATGACGTCACATCATCTGTGATGACATCATATCGTTTTAAGAGTTGCATCATCTTAAGTTGACTTTCCTTCATCTAAGGTTGACTACCTATTGTCTGTGTTTTTGCATTCGTCTATCGTTTGTGAAGACGTATCGTTTGTATTGTATCATTTTAAGTTGACTTTTGCTTCGTCTTAAGTTGACCATCTGAATCATCTACTTTTTGAAGAACTTTATCTACCTTCTGACGAATTTCATCTACCTTTTTGCTTCGTCTACTTTCTGAAGAACTTTGTCTACCTTCTGATGAATTTTGTCTATCTTCTTGCTTCATCTACTTTCTGAAAAACTTTATCTACATTTTGACACATTTCGTCTACCTTCTTGCTTCATCTACTTTCTGACGAATTTCGTCTACTTCTTGTTTCGTTTACTTTTGTATTCGTTTGCTTTCTGCCTAAATGATCGAAACTTCTTCTATACATTATTCATTTTGTATCGTCTAATCCCTCTTTGCCCTTTAGATGATAGAATTTGTTCCCAAGGTCTTTAAGAACCTTATAGACCTATAGGTTCTCTCTCAAACCAGCTAACAAAGATCTTGATCCGATCCCTATAACAAAATGTTCTGAAGAGGTCAAATTGAAATTCGACTTGGAGTTTTCCCATAAATATGTCCGGAAATAGGTAAAGTGAGTTTTTTTTAGGATTGGCTGGTGTGGGCACGCCACCTTTCTGGGATGCACGTCCGGATGTCACTTAGGATGTCAGGCATATGACTCATAAGGAGGGGTCCCAACAAGTTGAGTTGTGAAGGAAGATGACTCAGAACCATTACCAGATTTGTTTACGAATGACCAATTACTAACACTCAGGATAAGGTTCCATAGCATGCTAACATTGTAAACTATCTAGTAAACCATGAGATACATAATGATTTGAGTAAAGATAAATATAACAGAATAAAAAGAGAGATGAAATATTACATTTGGGATGATCCTCAGTTGTGGAGGTGTTGTTCTGATCAAATGATTAAGAGATGTGTTCCTAAACATGAATATGAATCATTTTTGAAAATTTTCCACTCTTATGCTTGTGGTGGCCATTTTGGGCCTAATAGAACTACTAGGAAAATACTTGAATGTGGTTTTTATTGGCCAAATATACTTCGAGATTCTTATATGTTCTACACGTTATTTGAACAATGCTTGAAACAAGATAATTTATCCCATAGAGATCAAATGCCTTTATCTTTAATTCTTACATGTGAAATTTTTTATTTATGGGGCATCGATTTTATGGGATCATTTCCTTCGTCTTTTGGATTTGTTTACATTTTACTGACTGTGGATAATGTTTCTAAATAAGTGGAAGCTAAAGCCCCCAAGACTAGTGATTCTAAAATTGTTGCATAATTAATCAAGTATAACATTTTTGCTAGGTTTGGAACGTTGTGAGCATTACTTAGTGATAGAGGTACTCAATTTTACAATTGAATCATAAAAATTATTTTAAAGAAGTATTATGTCACTCATAAGGTGTCCAGGACCTACCGTGCATAGAAAACGGGCAAGTAGAAGTTTCAAATAAAGAATCAAGTCCATCCTTAAGAAAATGGTGAGTCCCAAATTATAGAGATTGGAGCCAATGGCTTAATGATGCTCTTTGGGAGTATAGAACCACATACAATACATCGATTGACATGTCTCCATTCTAATTGTTTTAAAGAAAGTCCTATCATCGTCTAGTGTAAATTGAGTACAAAATCCTTTAGGCCATTAAGCAATGCAACATGAAGATGGACGCAGTAGGTGAACAACGAAAATTGCAACTGCAAGAATTGGAAGAGCTTAGGGTTGACTCTTATGAGAAAGTAGAAATTTACAAGGAAAAGATGAAACAATTTCATGATAAGATAATTTTTAGGAAGAATTTTGTGGTTGGTCAAAAATTTGTTCTCTACCATTCACGACTTGAGCTTTTCTTAGGTAAATTGCGTTCCTAACGGATTAGACCTTTTGTTATTACTAATGTATTTTAACATGATGTAATATGAATTGAAAATTTACAAACAAACAAAAAATTCAAAGCCAATGGTCATCATTTGAAACACTTCTATAAAGGATTCCAAGTTGAGGATGTGGAAGTGATAGAGTTGAAAAGTCCTTATTATCAAGACTAAGCAACATGGTGTGGAGCCAACGACGGTAAACCAAGGTGTTGCTTAGGAGGCAAACCAATGGAAGTTGATTTTTGCCTCTTTACCTTTTCGTGTTTGCAATTTTTCCTTAGATGTTCCATCTCTTGCATTTGATGTTACATTAAGGAAAATGTAATTTTTAAGTATGAGGGTGGGGATCTTAGTTTGGTATTAGCTTTAATGCATATTTTTGAGCTTAACAGTTGCTTATATGGCTTCTTAGGAGGTTTTCAAAATCAAACAAACCAAATAAATTTTTTTCTCATTTTTTATTGCTCTAAAGACTATATAGTCATAATTAGAGTGTGAATTGAATAGAAAAATCCATGGCAAATTTTGCATGTAAGTTTTCTCTTATGATTGGTTAATGTGCATTGTCTATAGAAGAGTTGTGACTAGTGGTAGACAAAAGCCAGTGAGATTTTGAGCCCTATTAGACTGACACATCTATATCAGTCTCATTGTCTTTTGTTATGTGTGAACTTCATGACATGTACATACTGACTTTGCTAGGATTTTTGATTCAAGACCATATTTTTATCACATGCGTTATCAGGAAAATGATTTGGCATTCTTTATTTTTACGACCTGCATTAACCAAATAGTCTACCCATTTATATGAATTTTCCCTTTTTAAAGCCCTTGAGCTTTGTTAACCTTTCTTTTTTGTGCTAACCATATTAATTCCTATTAAACTTAACTAAATGGCCTACCCAAGTCATAAAACTAGTGAAACGTAGCGCTTGTTGATTGTTGATGATTGTGGGTATACAAAAGTATAAGTATGGGAGTATGCATATGTTGGGACGGTTATAATTATTAGGATGTTATTTTATGTCTTATTAATGAAATTCCCATGTTGATATAGTTTCTTACAATTTTAAAACAAGAAAGAAAAAAGAAAAATAGAGAAAGACAAAGAGAGAAAAAATGTTTGAATAAAAGTATCAAGGAGGAAATACTTTTGTTTTGAAAAATGTTAATTATTGGTGTCTCCTTCTGAAGTTGTAATGAAAGGGAAATGTAGTTCTTAAAGATCATTCCCTATAGTTAAAAAGTCTTATTTACGATTTACTTTTGCAAGTGATATATGTTTGATTTGGTTTATGGTGAGGGAGCTTGAATTTGAGCTAGGAAACATAGTTATCTTTTTTGCATTCATCATAGTTGATGTACAAGATTGTGAGTGAATGTTGGTTTTTGCACTTGATGCTATGTTGAGTTTATTTTTTTCATCAGCTTTGATGGCTTATATGCTACTTTGCCTAAATACACCTTACCTTACCCTCACCCACATTATGACCCTAAAAATTCCTTTGATTCATGATTTTTCATGTGAACCTTATTAGTGAAGAAATGAGATGATTTACAAAGTTGTGAAATGTAATGACTGTGAATGGTATTTGAGTGTACCCATGAATATATCTTATTTAAACATATTTTGCCAAGTCTACCTCTAGATTGTTCAGTTTCTAAAGATGTTGAATGTTGATTAATCACGATTAGAAGCATTGAATGTAGAATTCTGACTACAGTTTTTGAGGTTATTCTTCTTTGCTTATGAATATCTACTCTTGGGAAATATGGAAAATGAGTAATTGTTTTAGTTTGTGACTTAGATTTTGATGATTTGCCTGAGGATGGTCAACAGCAAAGTGTGGGGGAATTTGATATATGCCTAATTGTTGATACATTTAATTAATTACACTTAGTGATTAATACCTTAAAATGCTTAAGACACTAACTTTAGTTTATGTTTTATTTTAGGTACAACTTGGAAGCACAATAGTTAAAGTGAACTAAAATGATACTTATTGAGTCATCCTTCTGAGACTTATAGTTTATTGTATTTATAAAGGAAAGAGAAGAACATTTGGAGGAAGTTCTGAGGAGGAACTTAGAGGCCATGATCATAATAGAAGCAGGTATGACAGGCCATGATCATGGTAAGTCCAACAACAGACATGGGGACTACTTCTAAACTCAATTTTTTGATGGTTATTTCAAACATTTTGGCCCAAGTAAAACCTAAGTTTTTACCTTAAATAGAAAATGACTATAAAAGGAAAAGAAGAAAACCTTATAGGGGCCCTCCATTTTGCTACATTTGGAAGAACAAAAGAGGAGAAAGAAAGAACCAACAAGGAGAGAGAAAGAAGCTTTTGGAGATCAATTGAGAAGATGAAGGGCTAACCTTTTTTATGTTAGTTCGGAGGTGTAATCGACATCGAGGAACGCATTAAGCATATTGTCATTGTGTATCAGGTTCTTTCCCTCCTTATTGGATTGTTATGTTATCATGAGATTAATGATTGGCTATTATGTACAAATTCTTTTGATGCTCTATTGAATCATTTTTCATGAAAACAAATTGCTAGAACTTGAATACAATACTTAATATTCATGTTTGAATTCGTTTGTGGAAACTAATGATGTTGAATCATCGGAGATAATGTAGCATAAGTTAAATAGTCTGAGCTTGAGTTATTATTACTTAGATTGGTCCATTTTTCTCAATCGTATTTAGTCTATCTGATTAAACTTAGAGAGCTACTTCTAGGTTATCAAATAGTGAGGATTATCATATATGAAATTGTGTTTAGGCCAAGATTAAACCAAAGAATTAGATTTTAAACCATTAATCAATTTTATCACTTTATTGTTGTTTAATTTAAGTTTTTATTATAGATTCAATTTTATTTTGTTTTCTAATCTGCATTGAAACAAACCCCCCTATTTTATATATAGGTACACTTTAGGAAAGTAATTCAATTTAATCTCTATAGGATCGACCTAGATTTGTTACTACTATATTTATAGGTTTAATTATTTTAAGTAATGCTACGACTCGCTACCAACAACTAGCAAAAATTTGTAAATAATATATAAATATAAATTAAATCCCATAATTATGATCATATCATAATTTTAATTATGAAATAATCATTTGAAGAATTTAACCTTTAGCGTTGAAACATCAAATGTAAGATAAAAATTGAATTTATTAATTAAATAATAATGTCATACATTGTAACTAAATGCCATGGCATAAACTAAGACTCTTTTGTTTGGTTCTAAGATTCAACCAACAACCGCTATTATTTGTACCTCTAAAGATATTTAGGTATCTAATTTTAGTGATAATCCATTTATCTTCTCTTTGACATTTCCATATTCCTTTTAATGGTAATTTTGTGGATGACTTTACCATACAATTTAGTGTCTTTGGACTATTAGAAGAATACTTGATTTTTAAGTTCAAAAGTGCGAAGTCTTAATCTATTATCTTTGTTAATTATGATCCACATTTTAGTATATTATTTAGAGTCTATTATTTAAAATTATCTTTTGGTTAGAAGTTAGGAGAATGTTATATTAAATGATGGAGATTAGAAGAAATATTCATCGCAAATAGATGCAGTTTGAATTTATAACCCTTCTATAACTCTTATAAATAGGGGATAGGCCACATATTATAATTCAAGCTTAAAAAAATAAAAAGAGCTTATAATAGAAAGTATCCTTTTATTTAAGTCCTCTTCCACTCCACTTTCCCAAATTTCTTTTCTAATATTTTAGATGCAATAAAGTGGTCTTAAAGCTAAGTTGACTTACTTATAAAAAAATGATGAAAAATAACATATTTTCCTTCTAGTTTCCTTACCTCATCGAAGACAACTATAGACGTTGGTGTATTCGCTTGAAGGCTTTATTAGGCTCTTATAATGTATGGGAGATGGTAGAAAAAGGTTAAAAGAAACCTTAAATTAAGGCTTCTCTAAGCTTGCCCAATGGAATGGTTTACATAAGGATAAAAGAAGGGATAAATATGCCCTCACTCTCACCCAACCATGTTTGTATGATGCCAAGCTAAAAAAGGTTGCTGTAATAACTTCAAAAAACAAGTAAGATATTATTTAAAATGCTTATAAGGGTATAGATAAAGTAAAAAAGGTAAGTCTACAAACTCTTCTTCAGTAGTTTGAATCTCTTAATATCAAAGAGACCAAATCCATTTCAAATTATTGCACTCCGAGTGTTAGTCATCATTAATGAAATGAAAATGGAGAAGTTTTGACTAGTGAAAGGGAAATAGAAATTTTTTTTCAATCTTTAACTACAACCTTTGATTATATTACTATTATAGTTGAAAAATCAAAAGCTATAGACTTAATGACCGTTAATAAACTAATGGGATCAATACTAGCTCATAAAGAAAAGCTAAAGAAGAAAAAACGTAAAATAATTATATAACAAGTTCTTTAAAGCAAGATTATTATAAACAATAGCGATTAAAACCAAAGAGGTCACGGATGTGGTAGAGGTCGAGGCCAAAGATATAATGGAAGAGGAAGAAACTGTCAAGAAATTAAAAAGAAAAAGAAAGTCAAAGCTTTCCTTCAACTAGGGGGCATGGATATGGCAATTTGCCAAGGAAGCTTGACAATGTTTAAATTCAATGTTATAATTGTCAAAAGTATTGGCACTATGCATCATATAGATAGAGAAAAAGACAAAATGTGAATGAGAAGGTAATATTTGAAAAAATTCATCAAGAAGAAGAAAGTTCACTGAAAGTTATAGGTTTCATTATGTTTTAATGGGTAATTTAGTATGTTTTTATTTGTTAATTAGATGATTTGTGCATGTTTAGGTTTACAATTCTGTTAGTGTGAATATGTATTTGTGTTTTTGAGTATTATGTGGTTTAGAGCATGTTATCAGGCTTTAATTTTATGTGTTGAGTTGTTTTAATGAGTTTATTATTGTTTAAGATTAGGTAAAGAAGACTGGAGAAGATATGGAGAAAGCTCATAGGAGGAGTCAAGGCCATGATCGTGAAGTAATAGTCAAGATCGTGACAAAAGCAACCTAACACAGGCCATAATCATGATAGAAGCCAACAAGCATGGGTCATGATCATAACTTATTGGTCACAATCGTGACAAAAGTTCAATTTTAAGTGTCATGATCATGACTCATTAACCATCATGACTCATTAACCATGATCATAACAAGTACAATAAGAGATGCAGTGACTACTTCAGAACTCAACTTTTTGAGGGTTATTTCAAACATTTGCGATTGGGTAAAACCTAAATTTTACCTTAAATGGAAAAAGAATATAAAAGGAAAAGAAAGAATCCCTAAAAGAGCCTCCATTTGGTACATTTGGAAAGAAGCTAAGGAAGAAGAGAGAACAAGAGGGAAGAGGAGAGAGGAAGAAAGGACTGCAGCTGCTGCCATTCCCATTCCACTGCAAGTTATATTTCTCTTTCCATCTTATTATTTCTTTCATTTTGATATATAAGATGGATGTGATGATGATGAATTTGGGTTTAAGGATGTTCCAAACTCATTTAGGGATTTGTTCTCGAATCATTGTTAATTTGATTACTTTTGATGTTAATGAGTTAGGTATTGTGATTGTTTGCCGTAATTTCATACTTTTGTAATAAATTGAGAGATTGAAACAATAAAAAATTATTATAATACATCACCTAAACAATCAAATTGGTACTTTATATGAAGAGAGATCTTGTGTGGGGACTCGATTTTCTGTTAGAGTGCTTAAGATCTAATTGGATGTATGGGCTATTTTCTAATCTAGAGATTGCAAATTCCATAATGCAATTCAATTAGGGTTCATTGTTAAAGTAGTGCTCTAAAGGAAATCACCTTTAGCACTTTTGTACAAACTTTATTTTGATTAATAAAATGAAAGGAATTTTTCATTAATTTAATATTATTTTTATGTATAAAATGATGATGATTTTAAATCGAATTAATGAAGTCCATGATACAAAACATAGCATGAATGAAATCATGATAATGAGATTCCTATTATGTGCAATTATGTTAGTATCTAAACAATCCTTAGTCATATAACTAATAAGACAAAACATTATTAATCCAGACAGGCTAGCACATGTTATAATTCTTGATTTGATCAAGTAGTGGATCTTATAAACTGTAAACATGAGATGTTTAAAGTTAATATGTAGATGCTTACTATGGGTAGTAAATACATCAGATGACCAATTGTGAGATTATTATATAGATGACCTATCAAATGTCAATAATTAATCTCAATATAGCAATGGTGCAAATATCCTTAGACTTGAGGTACTCAAGGATATCTTAGATACCAAGCCTATTCTTTGACATTATTTCTTGTTACCTCAAGATGAGGTTGCTCTAAGTATGGTGATTGGGTACAGCTATTCGTATTCGAAGGTAATTGGGTAGCCAATAATACCCACGCCCTCTTGTTGGGGTCATTGCTCAGGAATCTCTAGCCAGATTAGTTATATGTCATAAAGAGAGTCTTCAATGACAAATAGAGTAATTAGATTCCAGGACAAGAACTAACATCACTTGGACTAGATGTGACATAGTTAGTCTAGTGAGAGTTGAGACATAGCCCATACTCCAAACCAAGTAGGGTATAATATGGTGAAAGGGCGAATTGCATAGTAATTGTCTATGGAAAGGTTCATAAGTTGCATAATTAACTATTGAAGAGTTCATTTATTAGTCCACTTATATTTTGGAAAAATGGCATCATGAAATCCTTCATGATTTGACTGAATTAAGAGTTAATTCAATTGCCTAAAATAACCAGGAACCTAACGGGTCATACGCTTAAAAGATCGGATGAAAAACAATTGTGTATGTCCTAATTTAAGCGGGCCAGGATCGTGCATCATAGGATCGCGATAATAAAAATGTAACACTCCTTGAATTCCTTACTTAACAATTGCGTAAAGATGCCTCTCTTCTTGCTTCTCTTGCCTCTCCTTTTGATTTCCTTCAATATTGGCAAAAATCCCCAATTCAATAGGACTTCCAATTGAGAGCTTAAAGAAATATATACACTAAAGTTGATCCTAGAATACTTAAACCCATGCATTCCTTAACCTTCATGAACTAAACCCTTCTAAAAATCCAAACGTTTAGACATCAACTTACGTTGAATCTTCACCAAGTAATGAGTCTCTTGACTCAAATGGAAGCTCTAATCTTTCTCTTTCTTTTTCCCTTCTTGTACCACTTCAAAATCACTCTTTAAAACTAAAAAAATTGAAAACCTAACCTTCTTCTTCCTTTTTTCTCTCTAATGGCTAAAACCCTCACTTCTCTCTCTCTTTTTCATGTTTTTCACTTCACCCTCCCTTCATTCACGTTTTTCTCCTTCTAATGCACAAGACACATTTCCTTCTTCCAATTTTATTCTTAATTAGTGCTAAAAATCATCTTTACCCTTCCTTTAAAGCTTCATCACTTTTAATCTTGAGTGATCTTCCAAAAATACCCTTTAATCTTCTTACTACTTTAATACATCTAAACCATATAGTAAAATTATACTAACATTAACATAGTAATTAAACTCTAAAAAATTAATTTATCAAAACCTCATACTTCATTTAAATCATGCTTAAATAAATAAAAAAATTCGGGGCCCATTTTAAAAGAATTTCGTCGATGAAATTCTTACCTGAGCCATTGAAGAGGTGTGGATACTTCTCCTTCATGGCTTCCAATGGCTCCCATATGGCCTCTTCCATAAAAAGGTTTCTCCATAAGACTTTGACTAGCTGAACTATCTTGTTCACGAGGATCTTTTCCTTGGTATCCAAAATCTCCACCGGAGTCTACTCATAAGTCAGATCATCTCTCAACTAGGCCTCAATGGTCTGAATGATGTGAGAGGGATCCGATCTAAACCTCCTCAACATGGAAACACGAAAGACATCATTATTTGCAATAATTATGGTTGTAGTGCCAACCTATAGGCTAACAGTCCAATTCTCTTAAGAATCTCGTAAGGACCCACATATCTTTCCAAGGAGATGTCTTAAGGAAAACTTTCTCACCCACTTCATACTTCATTTCCTTCCGGTGTGCATCAACATAGCTTTTCATTCTATCTTATGCTACTTTAAGCCTCTGATTAATTAAATTGACCTTATTAACCGTCATTTGAAGTAACTATGGTCCCACTAATCTCCTTTCTCCTTCTTCATGTCAGCATATAGGAGTTCTACATCTCCTCCCATACAGTGCTTCATAAGGATCTATCTGAATGCTGGAATGGTATGAATTATTGTAAGAAAATTTGACCAGTGGCAAATGCTCATCCCAAGCTCCTTTGAAATCTATCACATATGCCCTGAGCATTTCCTTAAGAGTCCATCTGTCTGGGGTTGAAAAGCAGTGCTAAAATTTAACTTAGTTCCAGGAGCCTCTTGTAAGTTTCCCCAAAATCTCGAAGTAAATCGAGGATCTTTGTCATAAATTATAGAATATGGAATCCCATACAGTCTCACTATCTCGTCAATATACCTCTTTCCTAGTGCATGCAGAGAATTAGTCTGTTTAATTGCCAATAAATGGGTTAACTTTGTCAAACGATCTACAATAACCCATAGAGCATCATGCTTCTTATTAGTCTTGGGGAAACCCATCAGAAAAACCATAGTCACCCGTTGTCACTTCCACTAAAAAATGGACAATGCCTTAGTTTCCTTGAAGGTGCCTACAGTTCAGCCTTGACTTGCTGGCACACTAGACACTTACTTGCATATTATGCTACATCCCTCTTTATGCCTTTCCACCAGAAATGCTCTTTCAAATCTTTCTATATTTTGATTCTACCTGGGTGCATAGCATAAGGGGCACTATGTGCCTCGTTGAGAATCTCATCCTTTACCTCCTAGACATTTGGAATACAAAGTCGGTTGCCAACAACCATAAGTCCATCATCCCTCACTACCACTTTAGATTTCTCACCATTTCGAATATCTTCTCGGAGTTTGTTCAATTCTGCATCCTATGCTTGCAACTCCTTAACTTTCTCCCTGAGTATCGGTCTCACTCCGAAATTATCCATAATGCAATCTGGCTCCTCCTGTGTCAAACTTATCTTCAGCTTAGCCATCTCTATCAGCATCAACAAATAAACTGTCTGAACATAAGCTATAGAGGATTTCTTACTCAAGGCATCTGCCACCACATTTGCCTTTCTTGGGTGGTATTCAATCAATAGGTTATAATCCTTTAGCAACTCTAACCACCTTCTCTGTCTCAAATTTAGCTCTTTCTGACTCAATAAATATTTGAGACTTTTGTGATCGGGAAAAATCCTCGTCTAAACCCCATACAAATAATGTCTCTAAATCTTCAGGGTAAAAATTACTGCTACCAATTCTAGATCATAGGTAGGATAATTCAACTCATATGGCTTCAATTTCCATGAGGATAAGTTATTACTTTGTCTCCCTGCTTCAACACACAACCCAAACCCTTCCTTAAAGCATCACTATAAATTGTATAACCCTCATCTCCCACAGGCAAGGTCAAAATTACAGCACTTGTCAATCTGTGCTTATGTTCCTCAAATCTTTTCTGACATTCATCACTCTAGATAAACTTTTGATTCTTCCTTAATAACTTAGTTATCGGAGCAGCTATCATAGAAATCCTTCCAAAAACCTCCTATAATACCCTACCAGACCTAGAAAATTCCTGACTTCTACAACTGTCTTTGGTGCATGCAACTTCACCACTGCTTCAATTTTCCTCAGATCAACATGTACTCCATCTTTTGAGATCACTTTCCCAAGAAAGATCATCTCATAAAGTTAAAATTTAAATTTGTTGAATTTTGCATAAGGTTCCCTCTCCATAAGTGTTTACAGCACTATGCAGAGATGTTTTTCATGTTCCTCTTCATTATTGGAATAAATTAGATTGTCATTGATAAACACTATGACAAACTAATCCAGATACTCCTTGAAGACCCTATTAATAAGATCCATGAATGCAGTTAGATCATTAGTCAATCCAAATGGCATGACTAGGAACTCATAATGCCCATAATGAGTCCTAAAAGTTGTTTTGCTTACATCAGACTCTTTGATTCTGAGTTGATAATAGCTTGTACTGAGATTAATTTTAGAAAAAACACTTGCCCCCTAAAACTGGTTGAATAAATCATCGATTTGTGATAGAGTATACTTGTTCTTAATGGTCACCTTGTTGAGTCTTCGATAATCAATACACATGCACCATGTCCCATCCTTCTTCTTAAGAAATAGAACAGGCACTCCCTATGGCGACATACTTGGCCTTATATACCCCTTCTCTAATAACTCTTCCAATTATTCCTTGAGCTCCTTTAACTCAACTCGGGCCATTCTATACAGTGGTATAGAAATGGGTACGGTTTCGAGAATCAAGTCGCTGGTAAATTCAATTTCCCTTACCAGTGGAAAACTAGGTAAGTCTTCTAGAATCACGTCAGGAAACTCCCTCACAATTGGAAAACCATCCAACTTCCTTTCATTCACATCGGTATCCATAACGTTTGCTAAGAAGGCTTGACACCTCTTTTTCATCATCTTGTCAACTAACAAAACATAAATCATTCTAGGTGACGACATTCTTCTATCTCCTCTAAAAGTCACCTTCTCTCTATTGCCAAGGTCAAACTCTATCTCTTTGTGACTATAGTCTAACTTTGCACAATGTTTCTCCATGGCTTCCATACCTAGTATAACATTTAGACCCTTTAGCTCTAGCGACAATGAGTTTACTACCAATCTAGCATCCTCAATAACCAATTCACAATCTCTATACACTTGACTTATTATCACCTTCCTCCCTAATGGAGTGCTAACAATCAATGGATTTTCGAATGGTACCAAATTCACACCACATAATGTCATGCTTGCAAAAACAAATGAATGTGTGGAGCCTGAATCAACTAAGACTTATACTTCATAATTAAATAACTGAGCCATGCTGCTCCATTCATTTCCCTCACTTTCTTTCCATTAATCTTTTTCAAATCAACACCAAAGGAAACCATTTTGTTTTAGGGAGAGAAAAATGGGTTTGGAATCTATTCGTTCAATAATCACTTCATTTGGAAGTCAGATGATGTAGTTATGGCCAAAAGAGACAACCCCAATTATGTCCTCAATCATATTGTACCAATCTTGGGACAATTGGCATAACTTTGACCAGATATATCAGATTGTGGTTGTTATAGGATGGTTTCAAAAAAGAATTCAAGATCTACAACTTTTGTGAAGACCTCAGAGAAAAAGTTTTCCATATAGATGGTCAAAATCGCTTTGTTTGGTGCTTCATCTTACGTTTCGTCTTACACTTCGTTTCATGCTTCGTTTCATACTTCATCTAACGTTTTGTCTGGTGGCCATATATTTTGCATCTGATTTCCAAAAATTACAAAATTTATATTTGTAGGAAGATAAGAAAAGCATCCACAACTTCCAAAAAGAAAACCGTGTCTAATTCAGCCTAGATCGATATAGATTTGTCCAAGAAGTTGCTTCATCTGGTACCTATGCTTCGTTTGAAGGCCATATCTTTTGCATCTGAAGTTCAAAAATTACAAAATTTATATATTTGGAAAGCTAAAAAAGATATCTAGAACTTTAAAGTAGATAACTTTGTCTAATTCAGCCTAGATTGATATAGATTTGCCCTAGAAGTTGCTTTGTCTTACTTCTACATTTTGTTTGGTACCTACGTTTCATCTAGTACTTATGCATCATCTTAAGCCCATATCTTTTGCATACGAAGGAAAAAAATTCCACACTTTATATCATTGTAAATGCAAGAAAAGCATCTACAACTTTGGTGAAGATAACTTCGTATAATTCAGCCTAGATAGATACAAATTTACCCTAGAATTTGCTTTGTCTTACACCTACATTTCGTCCGGTTCCTATGCATCATCTTAGGGCCATATCTTTTGTATCAGAAGGTTAAAAATTCCAAAATTTATATGGATGGAAAGATAAGAAAAGGATCTACAACTTTCATGGAGAAAACTTCGTCTAATTCAGCCTAGATTGATACAGCTTTGCCGTAGAATTTGCTTCGTCTAGTACCTATGTTTCATTTGGTACCTATGCATCATCTTAAGGCTATATCTTTTGCATCCAAGGGCCAAAAATTCGAAAATTTATATCATTGGAAAGATAAGAAAAAGATATACAACTTTTATGAAGACAACTTCATCTCTTTCATCCTTTATCGTTATAGATTATCCCTAGAAATTGCTTCATCTTACACCTATGTTTCTTCTGGTACCTACGCTTTGTCTGGTACCTATGCATTGTCTTAAGGCCATATATTTTGCATATAAAGGCAAAAAATTAAAAAAATAATATAGTTGTAAAGCTAAGAAAAAGATATATGATTTCAATGAAGACAACTTCGTTTAATTTAGCCTAGATCGATATAGATTTTTCCTAGAAGTTGCTTCGTCATATATCGTCCAAAAATACATAATTTACACAAAGCAGAATTGCTCAAAATGCAACTAAAGCCTTGTTTTACAAAAAATAACTTAAAATACAAAATAAGTATAATTTTAAATAATTTCCTTATGCTCGATCAGTCAATCTCTTGCTCATGACTTGGAGATGGGATGGAATGGGGGGTGAGCTTAAAGCTCGCGGGTAACAATTTTATAACCTGTATCAAGCAAAACCATTGTAAAATTTACAATGCATCATGAAAAACAATTGTCAAATTCTCAATTTATCAAACACTTTATAACCAACCCAAATCATGCACTCAATAAACTTGTCAACACATAAGCACATCAAAATGGTTTGGGAGGTCCATGAATAGAACGAGCTAACACATTCCTATGAAATGGTCCTGTGTAGTCGTGAACAGAATAAACTAACACAATCTCATATAGTGATTTTGCATAGTCGTAAACATGAGGGAGTCCCTGAAAGAGCTCTATGCCACTTATGGGCAGGTGGGAGAAGCCTTTAGTCAAACCACACTTGACATACATAATAGACTAGACCAAACCCACATAACATGTATTTCATAACTTGTAAACTTGTTGCCCAAAATGACACTTTTTTCAAAGGTGATTTCATAAACATAGTATTATTTTCTTATTTAAAAAAAGATCATTTTTGCATTCTTTTCATAAATCATCAACACAATATTCACATACGAATCACATAGCACTTTCTCAAAGCATTCAAAGAGCAATAAATGCACATTTATAATACAATTTAAAAACATTTACTTTCTTGATTTGAAAGAAACATTAATGACTTATTATTCAATTATAAAAATGTAACCCACCTTGAATT
>JAOSBO010187830.1:0-44126 GCA_027563915.1 Erythroxylum rotundifolium
CGGGAGTATATCTAATGCATGTGAGTGAAAGAAGAGGTCGGGATCAGTTCGCGTCTGCATCGTGTCTCTTTGTTTTCACACTAAATTGTAATTTCTGCAAATTATTGTATTTTGTGGATTTGAGTTTTACAAAAAGAGCTTGAAATGGGTTAATCGACATTTTGTCTTGTAAGTGAAAATGTTTCTAAATAAAAAGGGGCCCAAATTTGCGATTATAAAAAAAATATTCTCATATTGACTTTTGATTGTTTTTAGTGTTCTAGCACACCACCCTTGTGAGGTACGGACTAGGATATCACCGTCGATGTCGGGTTCGGGTCTTGCAGGAGTGGGGTGCTACACTTAATCGTCATTTAAACCAAGTGCAGTTCATTATCTACACCATTTTGCTCTATTATGGAAAATGTTTCATGCATCTACTAAAACATAAAATTCAAAGGGAAGATGAATTATTGAAATAAAACAACTAAACCTAAGTCCTACTAAAATCTAAACCTAATCTTACTGAAGTAGTTATCCCCCATACTTAGTCAACATACTCGTACATAACAATGTCATCTTCAATCATAAAGTAGATGTACATTGTAAATGAAGGAAGAGAAACAACCTATTGCTTATGGTGGATCTTTCAATTCCTAGGGGACGTTTGGCTCATAACCATGCCGTGGTGAAGTAACTTGACCACTTCCTACTTCTGTGCTAACGTCCACACTCTGCGGTTCAGCTGAATCATCAGCAAAAAATATTTCCTACAAGGAATCATTAGGTAATGGGTTCATTGCCAGTTCAAACTCAGTGTATGCATCATCCACAACAATGTCAAGTATGTTCACTCCTAGGAGCAAATAGTCCTTATAGAGTGTTTCATAACTTTATACATATTAAAGCTCACTTGTTGGTCTCCTACCTCCATGGCGATCTTACCTTCTTTCATGTTAATCATAGTACTAGCAGTCCTTAAGAAGGGTCGTCTAAGAATTAAAGATGTATCCTGCACAACTTTAGAAGATATATCAAGCACATAAAAATTAGCAGGAAAAACTAAACCCTTAATCTGAATCTAAATGTCCTCTATAATCCCAAGTGGATGCCTAAAAGATCTATCAGCCAATTGTAACACGATAGATGTGGGCTTTAGACTCTTAACTCCTAATGATTGATAAACAGACTTAGGCATCACATTAAGTGCTACTCCCAGATCTAACAAGGCCCTTCCTATGGTGACTTTTCCTATTATGCACGGAATGGTGAAAGATCCAGGGCCTTGACACTTGATGGGTATTTGGGGTTTGAATAGGGCTGACACATTCGAGCTCACTTGGTCTCTCTCATTAGGCCTAAACTTCCTTTTGTTTGTGCATGAGTCCTTAAGATATTTAGCATAAGCTAGAACCCTTTTCACTAAGTCAAGCAAAGGAACGTTGGCTTCGACTTTTCCAAACAAATCAATGATATGTTTCTCATGCTTAATTTTAGTCATACGCTTGCTCATTAAATATGAATTAGGAAAAGGGAGGTCTTGAAGGATTACCTCCTTACCTTGGGCTTCATGCTTGCTTGATTCCCCTTGCTCATATGTTGGTGCTTTTTCCTTAGAACTTTCTGAAGTAGCTCCTTTGTTCTTTGATTCAGACTTCCTTTCATTCAAAAATGCTTTTTCCTTGGAGCTTTCGAAATTCTTGATGTTGTTCTTAGGTAATGGCAATTCTCCACTATCAATCTCCTCATCACATTCTTTGTCCTCTTGATGATTAATCCTTACTTGTTTCCTACTTCGGAGAGCAATTGCATTTAAACTTTTTGAGTTCATCATAGTATTTGAAGGAATGGTTCCACTGCTTCTTGCTTGGTTCTCACTCATGTTGTTTGACAGTTGAGTAACAAAAGAGTTGATGTTCTCTGCTGTTGTCTCCCATTGCTCCATTCTCTTCTCCAAGGAATTGAACTGAGCAACATTTTTTGAAGAATCTTGCTGAATCAGAGAAGCAATGGCATTGAATTGATGATTGTTTAAATTTCGTTCTTCCTTCATCAAAGTCATCGTATTTTGCAGCAATTGGTTGGTATCCTCCTTAAGTGGGATAGTCATAATTTGTTGTTGGTTGGGGAATTGGTTAGTGGAAGTACCAGCTCCTCCCCCTTGTTAAAATCTATTTTGAACTCGTCCCTCTTAATTCCTCCAACTAAACCTAGGGTTGGCCTTCCATCCCTCGTTATAAGTGTTGGAGTAAGGGTCCCATTTCTGATTTGGTCTTCGCAAATACACTGCAGACACTTCTTCAAACTGACTAGGACAAGCATTAGACATGTGCATCACTGACCCACAAGTCTCACAGCTAGGTGCTTCCGAAGCTGTAAGATCAATCAATAAGATCAATCAATGAACCTCCCGATGCCGTATCTAACATACCTTGATCTTGACTTTTCAATCCATCATAGGAATATTGCACTAACTATTCATCCAGTATTTGATGGTGGAGGCATCCAGATAACAAATCTTGGAAGCTGTTCTAGTAGTCATAAAGAGACTCATCATAATCATGGCATGCCGAGTAAATCTCCTTCCTCATCGATGAAGTGCGGGAAGCTGGAAAGTACTTTTCTAAGAAAGCCTTCCTCAATTAGCCCAGCTATGGTAGGCATTTGCCACATGCCTTGGAAGTCTCATGTACCACTCTCTTGCTTTTCCTTCTAGAGATAGGTGAAAAACCTTCCATAGCACTTGATCAAGTGAAGTTCTTACTAGTTTTATACTCTGACAAATCATGGATAAGGATTGCAAATGCATGTAGGGACCCTCTCCAGTCAAGCCATGAAATTTAGGAAGAGAATTAATGAGTAATCCCTTAACTTCAAAATTAACATCAAAATTAGGACAAGCAATAGTAAATGGGTCATAATTCACATTAGAAGTTGTTGCTTCCCCAATAGTCCTTCTCCTTTGATTCCTATTATTTTCGCCAACTCTCTCATGCTCCCCTTTACCTCAATTATCACCATTCCTAGGTTGGTTAACATGAAAGTTAGGGTTTTGGAGAAAAGCTGGGCTCTCGACTATATTCACTCCTTCCACAGGGTTGCTCTCACTATCTTGCTCACTTGATTGTTCTTCAACAAACCCCTTACTTCTCTCTTTTGCTATTCTTTCTTTTTTGATTTTTCTCAAACGTCTCCCAATTTTGGGATAAAAGGTAGCAGTTTTGCTTTCTAGGGCATGCACAAGAACAATTCAAAGGTAAATAAAAAGTAACAAAATTTACTTGCAAGCACACAAAGTCAAATAAAAGATGAGATGTGATGGATGCAAGTGTATGGTATGTGAAAGTATGTATGAAAGTATGTGTGCATGACTCAAACAACAATCAAAGAGAAGACTCAAAAACTATCCGAATGCAAAAAGAATGCTAAATATAAAAAGTCCAACTGTGATAGTATGTTTGTGTTTGTGTTTTCAAAATTTTAAAACTATGCAAAGGAAACTAAAAATCCTATACTATTGACAAATATGACACTACACTACGTAAAAAGGAATGTAGAAGAAAAGGTTCCTAATGTAATGAGAAACAAAAATGACAACGGCTATCTTAAAGAAAACGAATTGCTTGGTTCCCCGGCAATGACGCCATTTTGATCCACTTTATCTTTCGGTTTTACCCTCGGAGGTCAAATCAAAAATTGAATTCCAAGGATTGCAATATATGATGCAACCTCAGGTCGTCTCACTTAATTGGAACCTAATGCAATGGATCTAATCCAGCTTAAATGTTATGGAATGTAACTAAATTGGTTAAGAAGGGAGCTTTGGTTCTTTGGAGAATTAGAAAAATTAAACTAATTGAAAGGGAAGTGTGTAAAAAGATATTTTTGGATTTTTGGGAATAAGAAATCAAAGGTTAAAACAATAATTAAATATGATAAAATCCTCTTGAAAAATGAGCTTTGGCTATCATAGTTGTAAATAAATCCTTGTGGGAGAAAAGTTCACTAAGTTTCCAAATGATAAACCTTAAAGAACTCCATTTCTTAAAATTTCTTGAATGCATCTTAGTGAGTGTCAAGAGTAAGTTAATGCAAATGGTCAATTTGGTGATCAAGTATCATCTCAATATCAAACACAACTAGTTAGATAAAAGAGAATTATCAAAATCACAAAATGACATATATGAGACTTCATATATTCAAGCTCTAAGTTCTACATCAAAAAACCTAATAACATAATTCATTATTCAACACTTGATTAAACTATAATCATGAAAATCCAACTATAAAGCATAAATCCTAACTCAAGAGTTCACAACAACGTAGTTAAATATGAACAAACTACTCCCCTTTGAAGCCCATTAAACTCAAGCCATTGCTACATCTTCAAGAGGAATCGGTGCTTAGCCAAGCATTGCTTCAGGAGAACTCACAACTGGAAACCCACCAAAAACATCCATGATAGCAGTAGTAGATAATAAATGCGATGATAGATGAAATAGAGAGAAATGATCGATGACGTTGAAGCGGAAGGAATAGTCGAGAGTGTGTGTGAGCTTCTGTTTTTCTCCTCTTTTCTTTAGTCTCCTTTGTATTATCTGTCGGCTACAACCTAATATGGTAGGTTTTTAAACAAAGGATGCTAGTTCGGGTCAGACAGTGTGTCATTTTTCTAAAATTGGTCTAGGTTTTTGAAGGTTGGCTTTGGGTTTTCCAGAAAGGTTTTGCTCTGTCGCTGGTTCCTTTACCGCGGCAAAAGGATTAATCTTGATCATGGTGAACTTTTCCCTTCCTTCGCCGTGGTGCAAGATTTAGTCTTCGCCACAACAAACTTTTTTGGAAAGCTCAACCTAGATTTTGCATGTTTCTCCACGGCGACAGGTTCACTTCGACGCAGCAAATGTCCTGTTGCGTTGATTTCACTTTAGCCTTCTTTCATTCCACATCTTCTTTTTGACTTCTTTTTCCTTGAGTCTCCTAAAGTAAAAAAAGGTAGTTCGTAGTATCAATTGTTTTCAGAAAATTAATTAGTGCAATGAATACTGATTTGTAAAAATTTTTGCCTTCAAACTGCATAAAATAAAAGTACACACTTGAGAATCAATTTAAGCACAAAAGCTAGAGTTAGGAGTAAAAAAGTACAGTAAAAGTCATGAAAATGTTGCCAATTTGTATAATAAACTTGGGCTCAATCAAACAGTCAGTTAGAAGGGTTCTAAATTAGAGAGAATTATAAATTAAATAATGAAGAAGAGTACATTGCTGCTTCAAAAGTAACAAAAGAAGTAGTTTGAATCAAGAAGTTCATCATGAAAATTAAAGTGGCTCCTTACATTGTTGACTTAGTACAGTTGTATTGTAACAATAATGGTGTCATAATATAAGAAAGTGGACCAAAGATCTCATCAGAAATCCAAAGATATACTAAGACAATTGATGGTTATGTTTTGCATAATATTTTTGGGTGTGATTTGTTATGTAATTAGTGTAAATTTGAGTGTTGAGTGTGCATTTAGGGTTCAATTATGTTAGTTTGTGTGTTCAAATGTTTTTATAGGTTAGTTTGAATCTTTGAGCTTAATTTTTGTATTTTTGGAGTACCTTAATGCGTGTGTTAGCGTTACAAGGTAAACAGGGAAAAATAGTGAAGATTTGAAGAGTTTCAGGCTAAAAGTTGTAGACCATGATCATGACAGAGAAGGAAGAGACAGAAGTAGCCAGGCCATGACTGTGCACATTAGAGCAGGATCCTAACAGAGAATGTCAAGTTAGGTCACGATTGTGCATATTGGGCCATCATTATTACTGAAAGTTTAAAGCACCAACTATGATCGTGACATGCATGGCCACGATTATGCCTTATGTCCGGTTGACATGAAAACTTAACTTTTGATTGATTTTTTAGACCGTTTCAACCCTGACTTTGAATGAGGGCTTCCATTAAATAAATAGAACATTAGATGACAGCCAGAAGCCTTTGGAGAGCCTAAATAGTCATGCAAAAGAGTGAGATTCTGTCAATTTCGAGAGAGATCTAGAGAGAGATCAAGAGATCGAGGAAGGAGTGCATGCATGAAAGTTGAATCATTAGATCAAAATTTGTAAGAATAACTTGAAAGTTACATTAGAAGTGAATTCCTTGAAAGTAGAGGATGGCAATGAACACAAGAATCATGAATCTAAAAAAGATGGTGAGATGGAGGGGATAGATGCTCCAGTGCATCAAGACAAATTAGTTCAGACCAAAGTACCTACACCACCATCTTCAGAGAAGCCTTCATCGTTAGAGCTTAAGCCTTTACGTACACACCTGAGGTATACCTTTCTTGGTGAAGGTCAAACTCTACCAATGATAATTTCTAACCAATTGACAGAGAAACAAGAAAGTAAGGTGGTGGAAGTTGTTAAGAGGCAGATAAAAGCCATCGGATGGCAGATTGCTGACATTCGAGGAATAAGTCTGAATGGCTGCATGCAACGAATAAACTTAGAGGAAGGATGTAGAATGGTGAGGAAGTTTCAATGGAGGCTGAATCCTAATATGAAGGAGGTAGTCAAGAAGGAAATCATCAAACTCCTTGGTGTAGAGACAATTTATCTCATTTCTAATAGTGAATGGGCAGGCCGATGCAATGCATACCTAAAAAGGGAGGAATGATGGTGATAGAGAGTGCGCGAAAGTGGAGAAATAACTTTGACAAGAACAGTCGTAACATAGAGAGTGTTTATAGATTATCGAAAACTCTACTCAGTGACTAAGAAAGATCACTTTCCTCTCCCATTCATAAACTAGATAATGGAAAGGGTAGCTGGCCATTCATTCTGTTGCTTCTTAGATGGATACTCAGGCTACAATCAAATTTTCATTTACCCTGACGATCAGGAGAAAACCACATTCACTTGCCCTTATGGTCTGCTTGCATACAGATGGACTTTCAGACTTTTCAATGCTCCAGCTTCATTTTAGAGATGCATGATGTCAATTTTCGCAAACATGATAAAAGACATAATGGAGGTATTCATAGACAATTTTTTAGTCTTTGGAGACTCTTTTGACATGTGTTTAACTAATTTGGATAGAGTTCTTCAAAGGTGTGAAGAATCACATCTAGTGCTAAATTTGGAGAAATGTCATTTTATGGTACAAAAAGGGATAGTGCTAGGGTATAGAATCTTACATCAAGGGTTTGAAGTCGATAGAGCAAAGACAGAGGTAATAGAGAAGCTCCAACCACCAAGTAATGTAAAAGATATATCAGGATTCTTAGATCATGCTGGGTTCTATCATTGTTTCATCAAGGATTTTTCCTAAATTGCAAGACCTTTAACAAACCTCTTACTCAACGATGTACCCTTCGTGTTTGATGATAAGTTTATATTTGCATTCAATACTTTAAAGGAGACATTAATATCGGTGCTAATTTTATCACCACCAGATTGGACGCTACCATTCGAAGTGACGTGCATGCAAATGAATAGGTCATAGGTTACATGTTGGGTCAACAGAAAGACAAGAAGCTGCATACAATTTACTATGCCAGTGAGACTCTTGCAAGACTCCAGCTGAATAACACCACTATAGAAAAGGAATTACCCGCAGTAGTGTATGCGTGTGATAAGTTTTGACAATACCTTTTGGGATCACAGGTGATTGTATTCTCCGACTACACTGTATTGAAATACCTTTTCAACAGGAAAGATGCAAAACCTAGGTTAATTCGATGGATGTTACTTTTGCAAGAATTTGATTTAGATGTGAGAGATGAAAAGGGAGCTGAAAATGTGGTAGCTGACCACTTATCCACATCTGAGGGAGGGGAAAGCAAGCCAAGCAGTGATATTAATGAGAATTTCCCTGATGAAACTGTAATGCTACTTAAGAGCTAGACTACACTGTGGTTTGCAAATGTTGCTAACTATGTGGCCAGTGGTAAACTTCCCTCAGATCTATCTTACTAACAATGGAAGAAGTTCTTGCATGATTGTAACCATTATATATGGGATGAACCAACCATATATAGAGCTTGTGCAGATGGGTTAATGCGACATTGTGTTTCGGATGAGGAAATGTTAGACATCCTTAAGCAATGCCATGAAGGGCAGTACGCTAGGCATTATGGAGCCAACAAAACGAAAGCTCTGATATTAAAGAGTCGATTTTATTGGCTGCAGTTATTTAAGGATTTAGAGACCTATGTGGCATGATGTGATTAATTCCAGGGGATAGGTAACATCTTCAAAAGGGATGAGATGCCTTTATCCAACATTCAAGAGGAAGAGGTCCTTAATATCTGGGGCATTGATATTATGGGTCCATTCCAATGTTCAATGGGGAACAAGTACATTCTGGTGGGGGTTGATTATGTCTCACGATGGGTTGATGCAATAGCATCGTGCAAAAGTTCATTAAATAGCTATTTAATTGGTTTAGAGTGCCATATACAATAATAAGTGATGGAGTTGCACATTTTTGCACCAAATCTTTTAATGCCCTCCTAAAACGATGAGGAGTACACCACCAAGTTGCTACACCTTACCATCTGCAAACTAGTGGCTAATTGGAAGTTGTTAATCGAGAGCTAAAATAAATTCTAGAAAAGACAGTGAACAACTCCCAAAAGGATTTGGCAGCAAAGTTGGACGATACACCCTATAGGACTACTTTTAAGACCCTATTGTAATAACTCCGTACAGACTCATATATGGGAAAGCATGTCATCTACTGGTTGAACTAGAACATGGATCATACTAGGTGGTCAAAGCATTAAAATTTGATTGGAAGCAAGCTAGTGGAAAACGACTTCTACAACTGGAAGAATTTGAAGAATTTCATTTTAGTGCTTACGAAAATGCTAAACCTGAAGAAAAGGTTAAGAAATGACATGACGCTCGCTTCAAGCAAAAGGAATTCAAAGTAGGAGATACTTTTATACTATTTAACTCCTGGTTAAATCTCTTTCTAGGGATGTTGAAGTCGAGATGGAGTGGACCTTTACATTCATTCAAGTTTTTGATCATAGAATGCTCAAATTGGAAATCACTAATAATTAGACTTTAGAGGACAATGGCCATCGGTGCAAGTTGTATTTCGGAGGAGCACTTCCCAAAGATAAGGAAGTGATTTCCTTGTCTCTGACTTATTGAAAATGCCTTCCTAGATGAAAGTTGAAGCTCAAGACCGTAAATTAGAAAATATTTAGATTTTGTTTGAAAATCTTAGTGATAGTTAGTTTTAATTTCAATAGACCATCAGCGATTCATACAGACTCTCACGGACACACCATCACCACCTCCATCTCCATATGATTTATTTCTACCCCAATTGTTTCTTTTAAATTTTTTCCCTAAATTAACTTTCAATTCTAGGTTATTTCTATTTTTATTTTCATTTTCAATTTTAATTTTGCTTGTTTACTTTAATTTTGTCTTTTCTTTTCGTTTATGTGATGTGTGCGCTCTTTCTCACATCGATTCCAATGTGCTGTTCAAATGCTCTTTCTCACATCGTATGATAGTGTTAGATTTCATTGTGCGAAGTGTGCGAATATGTCAATGGCTTAGATTGAGTGAAATTCTTTTAATTTTGGACATAGTCTATTAAGTTATAAACGATCATTAGCGTGGAAAATTAGTAAATCAGAGGGCCTTTGGGTAAATATATTACCTAGTTAGGACTTAGTGTAAATTTATCACCCTCTAGATTGTTACATTCATTCATAATTTGAGGCCTTTTGGCTTAAGTAACTTAACTAGTCCTTTTTATGGAAACAAATAGCTAAAAGAAAAATGGTAGGTAATAAATTTGAAAAATGTTGGTTAAATAAATTGCTATTTCACTGACTTTCAGGTTATGAATAGAGCAAGTAGCTAGTTGAAAACATGATAATAGCTGAGTAACTAGATTAACAAGCATCACAAATGTTTGCCTTCACATAAAAAGCCTATGCTGACATTTCAACCAAGCTATTTAATAAATGACTTAGTTGAGTAATCGGATCAACATTCATTACCAATGTTTGCCTTTGAGTAAAAGACTAAGCCTTGCTTTAATAAATAATAAAAATGTATGTTTAAATAAAAATCGATTGGACTTGTGATGAGCTTCAATTTTCATGGAATATATTTAGGAAAAGTTATAAAGTCTGAGGGATCAAAAAATTATTTGTGTGTGTACAATTGAAAAGGGTAATTAAGTTAAAACTTAGGTCTTGATTTAGTTATATATTGAGTTCAAAGCCCCTAGACACATATTTTGCGTGTTAATGACTTGATATAAACTGAATGATTGTGCCCAAGATTAAATTTATTTAACAAAGACTAGGGTCATTGCCTCATTATTTTATTGCGTGTTTTGTGTTGTTATGTGTTTGCTGTTGTGTTTGCTGTTGTGTTTGCTTGAGGACAATCAAATGTTTAAGTGTGGCAATGTTGATTGTTGAGTTTTGCATGATGTTTTAGATGTAATTTGTTACATAATTCGTGTGAATTTGAGTGATGACTGTGCATTTACAGTTTAATTATGTTAATTTGTGTGTTTAACTGATTTATGGGTTAGTTTGAATCTTTGAGCTTAATTGTTATATTTGTGAGGTACTTCGATATGTTTGTTAGTGTTACACGGTAAATAGGAAAGAACGGTGAAGATTTGAAGAATTTCGGGCTAAAAGATATAGGCCATGATCGTTACAGAGAAGGAAGAGCTTGAAGTAGCCAGGCCACGTGCACATTGGGCGATGATCATAACAGACTGTTTAAAGTGCCAACCACAATCGTGACATGCATGGCCATGATCGTGCCGTAGGTTAGGATAACATGAAAACTCAACTTTTGAGTGATTTTTTAGATCGTTTCGACCCTGAGTGACCTAGGGCTTCCACAGAATAAATAGAACATTATATGATAGCCACTAGTAGTCTTTGGAGAGCCTAGAGAGTTTTGTAAAAGAGTATGATTCTGTCAATTCCGAGAGAGACCTAGAGTGATACGGAAACCCCAAAAAAACAAGGTTCTTGAAACCCCCTAATCCTATTAAATCAACACCCTAATCTTTCTATTTTAATAACATGCTAGATCAAACCCCAAATCATAAGTTTGAGACCTAATCCCAAAGAAATCAGAAATCAATTTACATTGAAAGTACTTACTTGTTGATGCAAATCAATTTCTTGAAGTAACCATGAAGACAATCATACCTCACTTGAAGAACTCAATTCCGAAATTTTTATTGATCATTCAAATCTAGGGTTACAAGGATATAATAAGGTATAAATACGTTGACCAAGTCCTAACCCTAATAGGAATGGGTTTGCAAGCCCATTTAATGAAAACTAGGTTAATCCTAACAAATCTCGGAGCATCTAACCCATTGAGCATAATCGGATCCAAGTCCTTTTAGGAATGGGCTAAACACATTAAAATAAACAAGTCTCAAAATAACCCTGACAAATAAAGCTCATGCTACTAACTAAAAGAACAGCCCATAAATAAGTCCTTGGGCCTAAAATAAGAGATAATAAATAATAAGCCCAAATTATCAAGAAATGAGCGTAAATGACTAAGTGCTCGCCTCTTCTAATGCCTCTTCTAATAAAGTCACAAGCTTGGGTGTGCCTTAGTGTTCCTTTGTGGATGTTTCGGCCTCCTCATGTACTTGACTTGTGATTTGGGCTTGGGCAAAAGCTTGCATTGCTTGTTTAAGCCTTGAAGCTTATTGCATTGTAATTGGACCACTTAGCATGTGTAGCTTGTCAAATTGATGTGTAAGGCATCCATTGCAAAGGTTGGTTGTATCATCCCTTCCCTCCTCAAAAGGATTCATCCTCGAATCAGAGCCTACATTAGTAAAGGCAGAGAGATCAGTAACATTAAAAGTAGCGGACACTTGATACTTACCTTGCAAGTCGATCTTGTAAGCATTGTCATTGATTTTCTCCACGACTTAGAAAGGACCATCACCCTCCGAGTCCAGTTTGGACTTCCTTTGAGTAGGAAAACGCTCCTTTGTCTCCTCAAGATTGCTCCTATCCGTTGGTAGGTTCTGTATTTGAGCTCAGGGCATAAAGTCAATTTGATGCTCAATACCACGTAAGGGTGGTAACCCTTTAGGTATTTCCTCAGAGAAGAAATCTCCATATTCTTGCAAAAGAGAAGTAAAAAAATTTGCCAAATCTTGATTAGGGTTAGTTTCTGTCCTTAAACACTCCCTATATCTTACCACTATAAGTGCTCTTTTCTCTTCACATGCTCTCCTCAAATCTTTTCCCTTAGCAAACAAGTTTGCCTTCTTACTTTTTCTCTAACTCTTCTTTTCTCTCTTTGCACTTTTCTCTCCTGCACGTCCCACCTTCTTTTCCGCACTCATGCAGTCACTCCCTATTGGGACAAACTTAATTTTCTTTTGGGCCTCTTCTCTCTCTTCACTTTTTGGTTCTCACTAGTGCAATCTCTCTCAATTGAGCCTTTATTTTTATTTTTTTGAATGGCTTCTTTTCTTTTTCTTTTTTTCAAACTCTCGGCCTCCCTTTGTTTTCCTTCTTCCATGGCTTTTGCAATCGTCATTTGATCCTCATGAACCTCCTTTGGTTTTAGAGGCGTCAAAACGAAGGTTTGATCTCCCATATTGAATGAGTACCTATTCTTGTAGCTATCATGGATCACATGCCTATCATATTGCCAAGGCCTCCCCAACAATATGTGACCCACCTGCATTGGTACTACATCACATAAAACCTCATCAGAATACCTCCCAATGGAGAATGCAACCTTCACTTACTTGTGTACCCTTACTTCTCCATATTCATTGAACCATTGTAGCTTGTATGGGCTAGGATGTTTAATAATCGGCAACTCTAACTTCTCCACCAAGATTGTACTAGCTACATTTGTACAACTCCCTCCATCAATTATCATACTACACATCTTACTATTGATTAAGCAACGTGTATAGAAGATGTTTTCCCTCTACTCATCTACTTCTACCTTCTCCTGCATATTGAGAGCACGCCTAACCACAAAGGCTTCGGCTTGGACAGGTTCCTCTACCTCTACATCACTATAATCCTTAAGCTCAGGCATTTCTTCCCCATCACTCTCCTGGGACTCAATTCCCCTATCATCTCTCAAAAGCATAACCTTTCTATTTGGGCATTGTGAAGCAATATGACCAGATCCCAAACACTTAAAACATTTAATTTTAGAATACTTACCAGAAGAAGCTTGCGTGTTAGGTGTACCATTAGAGTCAAACGCTACATTAGGCCTTTTGGGTGTCTCCTTGAAGTCCAGTCCCTTGTCTTTTGACTTCTCCTCCCTCTTGGGCCATTTTGAACTCCATGATTGGCTAGAATTTTCCCCACTCCTTGCTGCCACTCTAGCTTTGATTTGCTTTTCCACCTTCATGGCCATGTTCACCATGTCCTCAATCTCCACATAGTGTTGGAATTCGACCATATTAGCTATCTCCCTGTTCAAACCACTCAAGAACTATACTATGGTTGCCTCTGGGTTCTTTTCTATATTAGCTCGGATCATAGCTATTTCCATCTCCTTGTGGTAGTCCTCGACTGATTTAGATCCCTGAGTGAGTCTCTGAACTTTCTGATGCATCTCCTTATAATAATAAGAAAGCACGAACTGCTTCCTCATGCATGCCTTTATATCGTCCCAAGTAGTAATTGGCATCTCTCTGTTTCTCCTCTTGGATGTCACTAACTGATTCCATCATATTAGTGCATAAACTGTAAATTCAACAGCGGCTAACTTTACCTTTTTATCTTCAGAAAATTGTGGCACTCAAAAACCAAGTCCACTGTCCTTTCCTACTCCAGGTAAGCCTTTGCATCATTCCTTCCCTTGAAGGCTAGGATCTGCATCTTTATGGATTTAAGGTCTCCATCTCTCCTATTAAATAGCTCAACTCTCAGAGCTCTCCTAGGTCTGCGTACCTCAAACTCTTCCTCTTCCTCAATGTCTTGCTCCTCTGGTTTATACCAAGGTGGTGGTCTACGAGGTAAAGGCTGCTGTTGGCGTACACCTGCACGCCTCCCATGAGGTTCCTCATATCTTCCTTGTCTGAGCTCATCTATTTGTCCCCTAATCTCAGTTAAGGCTAGATTGAACCTCTCAAATTGTTACGGCATAACTCTCAAAGTGAAAGCAATATTTGCATTCCCCCCTTGGTTGTCATCATTACTACCTCCCTGTGACATTGTAGATAAATTGATATACATGTAAAACAAAGTTAGTAATAAACAACCTCACACACTCCCTCATGTGTTTCCCTCAAAATGATGTCACTCCCCTCATGTTTAAGTCACGGCAATGACTCCTTCAAATAAGCTCACACACTCTTGCCTTTTACCGCTCAAGTGATGTCTTTAAAGTTACTTTTCAGAAATCAATTCAGCAAAACAAAGAAAACAACAAGCAACACAAATTAATTGGAAAGAACAAGTAAATCCTAACAAGAAACGAAATAAGAACAATTCTAGAAGCAAAGTAATGCACGAACAGAAATAAAATAATATCCTAATACACGGATGGAAAAGGTGTTTATGCAAGATTGTCCAATTCAATGTAATGAAAGCAAAGGAAGGCACAAGCCAAAAAAAAAAGGTAAACTAAGAATCAGAGAAAGACACTCAATATATGGTAAAACTCAACAAAACCTGAGAGCTCAAATAGCAAATTTCAAATCTACCCAAGGTTTAAAATAGGTAACTCAACATGTTTTCCAATGGTTTTTTTATACTGTTCACCTTCTTTCTTTTTTCACTATTGTTCACTATTTTTTCTGTATTGTTTTGGGCACTGTTCACAGGTCGGACTATTTATGGGTTGGTACTATTCACAGGTTGGCACTGATCACGGTAGGTACTGTTCACTATTTGGTACTATTTATGGGTCGGGACTATTCACGAATCGGTACTGTTCACTATTTTTTTTTATTTTTAAGAAACAGAAAGGAAAAACACAATAAAGATACGTATGAGTTCAATAGAATTAATCCAAATCTCTGATACCAAGATGATACGGAAACCTAAAGAAAACAAGGTTTTTGAAACCCCCTAATCCTATTGAATCAAAACCCTAATCTTTCTATTCTAGGAAGATGCTAGATCAAACCCCAAATCATATGTTTGAGACCTAATCTCAAAGAAATCACAAATCAATTTATGTTGCAAGTACTTACTTGTTGATGAAAATCAATTTCTTAAAGTAACCATGAAGACAATCACGCCTCACTTGAAGAACTCAATTCTGAAATTTTTATTGATCATTCAAATCTAGGGTTAGAAGGATATAATAAGATATAAATACCTTGACCAAGTCCTAACCCTAATAGGAATGGGTTTGCAAGCCCATTTAATGAAAACTAGGCTAATCCTAACAAATCTAGGAGCATATAGCCTATTGAACATAATCGGATCCAAGTCCTTTTAGGAATGGGCTAAACACATTAAAATAAATAAGTCTCAAAATGACACAATCAAATAAAGCTCATGCTACTAACTAAAAGAACATCCCATAAATAAGTCCTTGGGCCTAAAATAAGAGATAATAAATAATAAGCCCAAATTATCAAAAATTGGGCGTAAATGGTTAAGTGCTCCCCTCTTCCAACGCCTCTTCTAATAAAGTCACAAGCTTGGGTGTGCCTTAGTGTTCCTCTATGGATGTTTCGTCCTCCTCATGTACTTGACTTGTGATTTGGGCTTGATCAAAAGCTTACATTGCTTGTTTAAGCCTTGAAGCTTATTGCATTGTAATTGGACCACATGGCATGTGTAGCTTGTTAGGTTGATGTGTAAGGCATGGAACTCCATTGCGAAGGCTGGTTATATCATAGAGAGAGCATAACAGATCAAGGAAGGAGATTATGGAAGAGAGACACAAAGATGAGCAGGACGTGAAGTCCTTCCCAGAACAGGTGCTTTCTTGTAGTCACTGTTTCTGAGATTCTACTCTCGATAGTATTTCCATTTATTTCAATTTTATTTATGTATAAAATTGAAATTGGTGTTGAGACTAGTTATGTTGAATGTTGAGTCACATTTATACTCACCTTTGGATCTTTATTCTTGAGATTAATGAAATTTAATTGATTTTGTTTCTATTGATTTGATTTTGATTTCAATTTTGTTCTTAACAATTCGGCAAAAAACTGAGAGGGTGAGCCGGGTAAAAATCATCAATTTGGGCTAACGAGAGTTAGGTGAATTGACAGGTAGAGGATTGGATCAAATTGACAGAGTTGTGTAGTAAGAGATCAAAAGTAGATTCCTAATAGGTCAGTAGACAAATTTAGAACTAATTTAGGTTGTAGGTCAATTGTGAATCGAGAGATTGCAATTCCATAATTTAAATTAGGAATTATCATTTAAGGTTAGGAATTATAACTTGAGATAGAGTAATTCACCCTAGGACCGTATAGACCTGTTAATTCAGTGATTTCATAATTTTTTAGGTTTCCCTTAATTTCAAATTAAAATCCCCTTTCTCTCCCTTGATAATTTCTATGTTGATTTCGGGTTGGTTGTGAGTTTGTTATTTTGGTTATTCTTTGGCTCTTTAAATTCCAATATTTGATTATTGATTGATTTACTTTCTGCATTAGTTATTTGTTTAGGATTACTGTAGCTTAGGGAGACCTTGTATTTTAGGATTGGTTTCCCTTCATGATGGTATCAATACCTTAGGTACTATGAAAATGACCCGTGAGCTTGCAGTAATTACCAAGGTTGTAAATAGTAAAACTTAGGGCATGTAATCTTGAGCGAACAACGATACCATTTGATTGGAGAAACCATTGGAAAAAATGATTTCAAGATAGAGAGAGTGCCCACTGATTAGAATATTGCTGATCTTTTGACTGAATTGATTCCTCAAAATAGATATGATTCTCATATACTTGCCTATAGTATCAGATACAAAGGCGATTGAATTTAGTTTAAGTAGGTATGTTTTGTGAATCAAGAGGTTGCAATTCTGGAATTTTCTTATTCAATTAGATTTAAGTAGGCGATTGACCAATGTATTGATTACTTACAAGGGAGTAATCAATGCATTAGGAAATCTAGGATCAATAAATAATTGGATCAATAATAGTTAAGGAGATAAAAATAATGAAAGAATAAGTCCTAAGTATTAATCTTTGATAAAACCCCAAAATTAGTTTCACAGCTCACTTGTTATTTGTTTATTTGCTTTGTTTTATTATTATTTTTAATTTATGTTATTATTTTCATTCAAATCAAATTCTGAATACCTTAGACAATGTTAGGTTCAAATTTTTTGATCTAATTCCTCTTGGGAATGATAATCATTTATGCAAGATACAATCCATATACTTGTGGTCTATTAAGGGTTTTATTAGATATTAAACTTGCTCAATTGTGAACTTTTGAAGGTGGGATTAATTAAGGGATACTTCAATGGTGAAATAACATTAACAAAGCTAGTTGCCAAAATTTGTATAACTATTGAGAAAATTTTTGAGATAACTTAAATTCACTAAGGCTTTATTAAGCTTCTTTTTAAGGAGCCAATCTCTATTCCTATTACTAGTCCATATGAGAAAGTTAGCTTCAAATTTAAGATCCAAGAAACCTATATGACTAATGCATTCCAATAAATTCACGTTATAACTTTTATGTTATGCTTTTACTCCTTTCACTTCTTACTATAAGAGTGTTCAATTGAATTTTGCCATTGGGATCCATTGTGATGCATTTTCCTACCTAATTATTTTTAAAAATTTTTCTATATTTCTTTCCTATGGGATTCAAAACTAGCTTCAAAAATCACAATAATATCCAATCTTCCAGTAAGATTAATAGAGCTTGATAGTGAATGAACTGATCCCACATTATGTTATGAATAATCTTGACTTCATTAGGATTAAAAAAAATATATTCTTCCTTTATGATGATTTTTATATTTGTTAATAAAAGTCCAACCATTTCATATAAACTATAGCCCTTTTTGACATAAGAACTCCATCATTTTGGTCTCAAGGAGACTAATAAAATAATAATTTTCAAATAAGAGAAATCCATGAAGCATTTATTACTTTTTGGGGTTATTGATACCTCTCACATTTTAAGTTATAAAATTAGTAAAGAATTATATATGGGAGATTAAATCTTTCTTCTTGATTTAAGATTGTTATTCTTCTTGGAAACTTCATCTTTAGTCATTGGTGTTAAGTTCATTAGTAATGAGCTAGTAGTTATCTCTATCTTGTTAGATTATCATTTAATAGCACTTAAAGCCTCTTCACCTTCTTTATCAGTAGGTTTATTGAGTGAAGCTGCTCCCAAATTGACTTCTTCAATAGAGTTATGATTTATAATATTGTTCTCTTTAATATCATTATTAGATACCTCCACCATGTGGTTATTTTCATTCATTTTAGATTAGATTTTTGCTTCTTTTTATTATTTCCTTTAGAGCTCTAATCACTTTATTAATTAATGTCTTTTTATAAATGGTTTATTTTGATAGTTGAGGAGCCAAGAGTTCCTCACCTATTCTAGATTCAAATTTTTTACATGAGGGGACCCAAATATTAGCTTTCAACTCCTTCTTAGGTCTCCATTAAAAAAAGCTAAGACTTTAGCTTATACAAGAGCTCCTTCTTTATCTAACCTCATAAGTATAATTTTGTTAGGTAGTCCTTTGTTCATTTGGACCTCCCTGTATATGCTCATATAACTAATTCTCTTTAGTGTCATGGTAGCTTCACCCATATAGATAGGTCTATCAGTTGAACATGTAAGATGACTTAAGCAACTTGTAAACTTGTATTTTAGTGAAACATGATGTATATTCATCTAAACAAGAATGTTTTCTCTCCTTTTTGTTAGATTTTCCAATTTCTATCTTCGCTTTTAAAGAAGGAAAGGCTTTCCATTCACATTCCAAAGGCATGTTTCATGAACTTGATTAGTTAAAGCATCTAAATTTAACATGAAAATAAATAGCTCTTCATCATTAATTAACACTTGTACCAACCTTTTTTTTCTAAGCTGAGGAGTTCATTGGTATACAAATAGAAAAGTGAGACTCTTATTAGTGAATAATTGAACTAGAGAAGATGACTGATTCGAACCTTGTTCATTAAGTCCTTAGAGGTTGAATCAAAATAATCCAAGGATTCCACTATAGGGTGCAACCATGGGTTATTCACTTAATCGAAACCTAAAATGAATGGACCTAAGTTAACCTATATGCCATGCTATGCAAACTAATTGGGAAAAAATGGGGGTTTTGATTTTTTGAAATCATTAATTGAACTACTTTGAATGTAAAACGAATTTTTCGATTTTAGGGATATGGAAAACTAAAAGATGAAAAACACAAGAAATTAAACAATGATTGAGTCCTCTTAAAAGTAAGCTCTAGCTATTATAGTTCGAGATTGATTTAAGCGAGAGTAGAAATCACTAAGCTTCAAAATGGTAAACCTTAAAGTACTCTTTAAGTCTAGGTTCTTAATCAATAGAACTCCATTTCTTGAGATCCTAGTAAATGCTCTTAGTGTGTGTAGTAGGATCAACCAATGCAATAGGTCAAATGAAATCCAGAATCAACTTGATATCAAACATAACCATGCAAGATAAGAGAGAATTAAGAAGATTACAAATAGAAATGTATGAGACCTTATATATTTAAGCTCAAAATTCTACATAAACCAATCCAAACTACATATAATGAATATCCAACATTTGATTAAAACTGCAATCAAGAAGCTTAACTACAAATCACAAATCCTAGACCTAGGAATTTGTAAATTCATAGCTGAACCATGGATTAACCTACTACTCTTTTAAGCTCATTGAACTCCAGCCATTACTACACCTTCAAGAGGAAAAGCAACGCCTATCCACACATTGCACTCAGAATAAATCTGAGTCACCCATGGTGGAGGTTTGATAGCAAAATGGAAGAAAATAGGGTTAGATGAGAGAGAATACTATCCTCCTCTTACTTATCTCAAAATAGGGTTTTTAAATTGGTATTTGGGTCGGATTACGCATGGGCAGGTGAAATTTCCAAAAATGGTTCGGGTTTGGGTTGCTACTTTGAAGGTTTAACTAGGACAAAGTAATGAGTTTGCCAAAGCTAACATTTCCCAGGAGGTTTGGGTTACTGATTTAAAGGTTTCACCATGACAAAGGAATGAGTTCGCCGTGGCTAACTTTTCCCGAGAGGTCTTCTTTCTTGATCTTATAACTTAGGAATTTCTTGGTCTTCACTCTTGGCTCTACTTCTTGAGTGCCTTGCAATGAAAAACAATAGTTTGCAATATCAATTATCCTAGAAACCAAGTGAGATCAATTACTAGCTAATTATGACAATTTTACCCTCAAACTATAGTAATTCAAAACAAGCACTCTTAGCTAAATTAAGCACAATATCCAACAAAAATCATGAAAATATCACTAAATAATATATAAGACTTGGGTTCAATCAAATTCCCCCACAGTTAGACCTTTGTACTCTTTGACAAAGCCCATAAAAACCAAAGAGATACAAGTGCAAAAGAAAATACTGACCATACCTAAAAATGAGGGAAGAAAATTAATAAAACCATTTTCTCAGAAATCAAGTAAAGCAGACTTAAGTAGTGCCAAGAAGATAAACACTATAAGTATTTAAACCAAGAGATTGAGCAAAAGAGATTTATCTTTACGAAAACTGTTTAACTCTCAACTCACTTGTCTTGGGATAATTTCACTCTAAAATCTGCTTAGTTCATTCTTGACCATAAGCTTGTGACAGTTCTACCTTTCCACTACAAGAACCATAATTTTGCAAATCAAGAGGACTTTTAGGGTTGCAATGGTGAATGAAAGCCGAGTAAAATGGATGGCATAAAAGAAAAAAAAAGATGAGTAATATGCATCACAATTATTTTCATCATGAAATAAGCGCCAACTATTCTAATGAAAAGATTTAAAATTCTAACTATTTACAACCTTTTTTTGACATAATTGAGTTTTGTACTTCAAATCAATTGCTCAAACAAATGTCATAATTTAGAGTCAAGCAAGATTCCTCAAATGTTCAATGAAACTACTTAGGAAACTCAAAATCGGCACATTTGAAGTACGAAAGATCTCCCCGTTTACTCTTCACTTCCAACAGAAACACTCAAGAACTTCTAGTACTTATAAACTATGGTAGTAACACACCATCAACCTAGCCTAGTAAAAGACACTGCAACATAACATATCTAGCCTCAACCACAAGAGTACTAGCAGTGCTTGACCCATATTTCCCGATTAGAGGATGTCTTTTTTTTTTAACGAGCCAATCTATGAATCCAACTCTTCACAAAGATCAACTTAAACTTAGAAAACTGGAGGCAAAATATTTACATCAATTTATAGAAATGTGCATGCACTTAAAAAGATGGTTAAAGGGGTTAACAATGGTTAAATGTTTGGGGCTTGTGTTTGGGTAAGAAAGGTTTTAAAATGAAGATAACACAAATGAAAGAATTCAAGCCCAAATATCCTTCCAACAAGGACAACATCTTCATTAAGCAATCTCAAGGTTTAAAAACGCATAGCATCAATTTCTTAGCGTACCCTCACTTACCTTTCGTTTAAAACATTGAAAATAGAATTAGTCAAAATGAACTATCATTTACAAACGTGGATGGTTTTTCAAAAGCACATGTAAAACTTTAAGATTTTCAAAACTTTCAAAACACATAAGTATTAAGAATCTAATTTTAGAGAATTGTTAAGTGTTGGCCACAACGAAGTATGCCTGAGAAGAATTTTTTCATAGCGAAAGGTGGCAGAAACATTGGAAAGATGGAAAAATGCCGCAATTTTAAATTCACCTTAAGAACCAAGTTCAAAACTTTAAAGATAACACACAAATGACCTAGTCAGAAGCACTTAAGTGAAGAAGCTTTTTGCTTTTCTCCCCCCACACTTAAGCACAATATTTTCCACAATGCTGAAAGAATCAAAACATAATTGCTAGTGAATCTAAATAGAAGAGTAATAGGAAGATAAAGCATAGGGGACAATCAAAACATAAATAGAATCAATAAAAAAGGGGGCATTAATAGCCAATGAATTAAATAACAACATCTTGAACAGGCTAGTGCAATCCATGGAAAAGACATATGGAAAGTTAACTAAGTATCCAGCAGAATCAACACTAAAAACATAAAGACTTAAGGATAAAATATCAACATAGAAAACAAAAAGACTCAAGACTAGTTTGCAGGGTGATCAGCTTTAGACCCAGACAGTCCTGCTCCAAGTGGACCTACTATAAATGTACCTGCCCCAAATGTGCCAGCACCACTCAGTGGTTCATCCTCATCAGAGGGCAAATAGAATTGTAAGTGTTCGGTAATCAAAGCATCTATGTAACAACAATAACGCATGTCCCGATCATATATAGCATCTCTATCCTTCCTATGTTGGATCTCCTACAAGAGAGAGACATAGAGTTGGTAGAGATCAGTAAAAAGTCCGTCGATATTACTAGCGAGGGTCTCTAAGGTGACAGGATTAAGGACTTCCTAAACTAGTTGGTCATCCTTGGTTGGTGCACTGGCTACTGGTGTTGCACCAACATTAGAAACAAGTATAGGAGGGGTTGGTGGTGCAAAGGCAGGTTGTTTGAGGCAGTTGTATCTAAAGAGTGGGGCTGGTTCAAAATAGTTGTTCTTGTTAAACTTAGGGAAATTGTGGGCGCAGAAAATGTCAGAGACAAAGTAAGGGAAGGCTATGACATTGGTGAGTTTAGGTGTATTGATGGAGTGATGGAGGGCGAAATTGATAGCATCAACTATATTGACCAAACGACCAGTTGTCGGGAGATAAATGTAAAGGGCTTGATGCTTGGTGACGTTAGCTAGGTGGGTGGTGGGAACGATGTTGTCATAGATAAAATGTAGCCAAGGACGAGCATCTGGGCACAACTCAGAGTGTTTACAGTAGTGCTCAGTGTGGCGCGGTCAATGCCAGTCAGCGTCCTCTTGATAGATATTGCGAGCAACATTAGCCATAGGGTAGTTATGGATGAGTAGGTCATAATGGTGGCAGCGACATGGGGGAAGACCATAGTGGCAGTGAATATTTGCAGTAGTGAAGTTATGGGGCTCCCTAATACCATGGAGGTCAACATCAAGGCGATCGTGGAACCAAGCATAAGTGTAAAAATGATGAATGAATTTATCATTACTAAAGGTACACTTCTGAACTAAACCAGTTAATCAGGAGGCATGAAGTTGCTAGACAAAAGGGTTGTTTGGGGGGGCATTAGAGGAAAAGGTTGCCCTTTAATGAGAGATCTAACATCGATTTTTTCATACAATTCCTCAAAGGTACATTGATTATCATGGGAGTCAGACTAACTGGGAGGAGCAAGATTTTTAGTTCGAGGCATTTTCCTGCAAGGAAAACACATAGATAAATAAACTAAATAATCAAACAGAGCAAACTAAACTGATAATCTAAGCAACTAACAACAATTACTTAATGATTCTATGAAACCTAAACAAAACTAATCTAAATCTAGAATTAAAGAAAGAACAAAATGTACAAATATTCAACCTTAAACACCAACAGAATATAAGATAAAAATTAAAGAAGAAGAGAAGATGGAGATACTTAAAGAGAGGAGGAAAAAATTTGCACAGAGAGAGTGATAGGAACCGATAAGGAAGGAGAGGGAGAAGATGTAAAACAGAGAAGAGGGAGAGTGGTGCTAAATGAGTGCTTAAAATGAATGGGAGAGTTGGAAGGCTTAAGGGGGGGTGGTAGTCTGAAAAGACAAAATGGTGGGAAGAAGATGAATGGCCAAATGATATATAGGGGCAAAATGGTAATCTGATAAGTAAAAATTGAATAAATGAGAGGGGCGGTCTGTGCAGATTCTATCTTTGCCATGACAAAAGTTTGAGGGTACCGCGATGAAGATATCCCTAGAGGAAAAAGGGAAGAAGTAGAAGTACTTTGCCACAACAATATGGAATGCACACTGCGGTGAAGATATCCTGAGAAAAAAGGGGAAGAAAATGGAGTACTGTGCTACAGTGACATGGAATGCACTCCACAGCACACGTCGTGGAGAAGATATCCTAACAAAAACTCATAAACTATGGGGACTTTGCCGTGGTGAAACCATGATTTAGCCTCGGTGAAAGAAGCTTGAAGTCAAAAAGACAAACAGAAAACTTCAACAAAGAAATGAAAAACAAGAAAAAGAGACATAGGACACAGGCTGGATACTCAGAAAACCTTTAAGTGCGTATTTATGGTCATAAGGTACCAAATATGCTCAAGAAAGGAAATGCAACACAATCAACAATACGAAACTTCTCCAAACATGAAGGCATATCATACGTCAGGGTAATTAAACACAGTAAAAGAAAGGCAAGAGACAGAACTAGAAGGGGATATTATTGAATTGAATAACTACTAAGTAAACTAAAAACTAAACTAATTTTCCTACTAGGTAGTTTCTCCCTTACACTTAATAAACTAATGCACCAAACATGTCAAGAGCAACCACAGGGCAAAAGCAAGTAAACAAGTAAAGAAAAGAAACAACCTGAGAGTCATGGAGGTTTCTAGTTCTCATAGTAAAGTTTCATCGGATGGCCATTCACCTTAAGCTTGGCTTCAGTCTCTTTATATAGAAGCTCCACCATGTCAAAAATGTGCACCTTTATGACTGTATACAACCTATCCTAACGAGTATTAAACTTCCCTTGCTTAAAAATGAAAAGAGCCTTAAACAACAACACTTTGTCTCCCTCTTTGAAGTTCTTCCTTAGGAGATTTTTATCATGCACAAACTTTGTTTTATCCTTGTAGAGTCGAGAGTTCTCGTATGCCGCTAGTCTCAACTATTCCAGTTCTTGCAACTGTAGCTTTCTCTCCATCCCAAAAGATTCTAAGTCCTTATTTCACTGCCTAACTACCCAATATGCTCCAACTCCATTGGCAAGTGGCAAGCTTTGCCATAGATTAAGCTGTAGGGGGACATCCCAATAGGTGACATGTAAGTAGTCGGATAAGTCCATAGTGCTTCTTCTAATCGAAAACTCCAAACTTTTTTGAAGGGCTTTACTATTTTTTCCAAAATGTGCTTCACCTCTTGATTAAACCATGTTGTACATTAAGCTTTTAAAGGCGGAGTCAAAGAATTCCAAGAATTGCATTATAGGGTGCATCCTTGGGTTGTTCTCTTAACCAAAACCTAAACAATTGATTCTAAACTAACCTATATGTCATGCTATGCAAACTAATTCAGAGAAAAGGTCGTTTTTCTATTTTCAAACAAATTGATAGAACTAATTTAAATGTAAAAACAAATGTTTTTGGATTTTAAGGAGATATAAAACTAAAGGATGGAAAAAACGCAAAGACTATATAATGATAAAGTCTTCTTGAAAGTGAGTTTTGACCATTATGGTTCGAAATGATTAAAGAGAAAGTAGAAATCACTAAGCTTCAAAAATGTGAATCTTGAAAGACCTTTCAAGTCCAGGATCTCAATCAATGAAACTCCATCTTTTAAAATCTCGTTAGGTGCTCTTAGTGTGTGTAGTAGGAATAGCTAAAGCAATCGATCAAATGTAATCTAAAATCATCCCAACATCAATCATAACCTTGCAAGATAATAGAGAATCAAAATGATTTCAAATAGACATATATGAAATGTCATACATTTGAGCTCAAAGTTCTACAATAAACCAATCCATTCAAAATATAATGAATATCTAACATTTGATTAAAACTATAATTAAATAGCTCATCTACAAATCATAAATCCTAGACCTAGGATATATAAACTCATAGCTGAACAATGGACTAAGGTATTCCCCATTTTCAGCCCATTAACTCTAGCCATTGCTAGACCTTCAAGAGGAAAAGAGACGCCCAGCCACTCATAGAACCTAGAAACTTCATAATTGGAATCCATTTGAATCACCCATGTCGGAGGTTTAACAGTGGGAGAAAACTATTAAAGAGGTAGAGACGTTTTTGCAGAGAAATGATGAAGGAGAGTCCATCGCTATCAGTTTTGCCACCTCATACCTTTTATTTATCCCAAATTAGGGTTTTTAATGATATTCAGGTCGAGTAATAAGCATGGGTGAGTGGAGTTTCCTAAAATGATAGGTTTTAGGTTATTGTTTCGAAGTTTTCACTGCGGCGAAGTGAGGAGTTTGCCGCGGTGAAATTTTCCTGAAGTGTCTGAGCTATTGATTTCAAGTTTTGCCGCAGCGAATTTAATACTTCGCCGTGGCCAAATTTTTTGGAAAGCATTTAGCTATTGATTCACATCTTTCACCGCAGCAAATTGAGGAGTTCGCCATGGCTAACTTTTCCTAAAGGATTTTCTTCCATGATTTAATGGCTCAATAATTTCTTGATCTTCACTCTTGGCTCTACTTCTTGAGTGTCCTGCAAAGTAAAACAATAGTTTGCAATATCAATTGTCCTATAAACCAAGTGAGTGTAATTACTAATTATTTATGACAATTTTACCCTCAATCTATGTTAATTCAAAACAAACACACTTGAAATAAATTAAACACAATATTAAACAAAAAGAGCCGAAAAGTACAACAAAAATTATAAAAATACCACTGAATAATATAGAAAACTTGGGTTCAATCAAATTCTTCCACGCTTAGACCTTTGTACTCCTGGACAAAGCTCATCAAAGTCAAATGAATACAAGTGCAAAAGGGTATACTAACCATACTTAAAAATGAAAGAACAAAATTAATTAAAACAATTTTCTCAAAAGTCAACTAAAGCAGGTTGAAAGAATGTCAAAAAGATAAACACCACAAGTATTTAAGCCGAGAGATTGAGTAAAAGAGACTTATCTCAGGTGAAAACTATTTAGATCTCAACTCGCTTATCTTGGGGTAATTTTTGCTCTAAAATCTGCTTAATTCATTCCGTACCATAATCTTGTGATAGTTTTATTTCTATACCATAAGAACTATAGTTTTACAAATCAAGAGGACTTTCAGGGTTGTAATGATGAATGAAGGCCAAGTGAGATGGAGGGAATAAAAGAAACAAAATGAGTGGCATGCATCACAATTATATCTCTTGAAATGAGTGTCAGCTATTCCAAAGAAAAGATTTAAAATTCTAACATAGCAACTTTTTTTTTTCAACACATGAATTCTACTCACAAACACTCAAATTGAGAAAACTGGAGATAAAATATTTACATCATTTATAAAAGTGTGCATGCACTCAAAAAGATGGCTTAAGGGGGCTAGCAATGGTAAAGTGTATAGTGTTTGAGTTTGGGTGAGAAAGGTTTTGCAATGAACGCCTCTTTCCTTTTCACAAAATTTAGTTCATCAAGCTTTGATTAAGAATTAAAACAAGTTCTAGAGACATATAAAATTAAGCAAATACACACAAACGAAAGAACTAAGCCCAAATATCCTTCCAACAAGGTTAGTGTCTCAATTAAGCAATCTCATGGTTTAAAAATGTGCAGTGCACCTTCCTTAACATACCCTCACTTACTTTTTGTTGAAAATATTAAAAATGAAATTAGTCAAAATTCAACTAACATTTAAAAGCATTGATAGTTTTCCAAAAGCATATGTAAAACTTTGAAATTTTCAAATTTTCAATCACAAAAGTATTAAGAATTCAGTGTGGGAGCATTGGTTAAGTGGTAGCTACAGCAAAGTCAAGAGTTGGCTGCGGCGAAGTGATGAATTGGAAAATTGTCACTACGATGAAAGATTATAGAAACTTGGAGAAAATAGACAAAATGCATGCAATTTCAATTTTACCTCAAGGACCACTTTTAAAACTTAAAAGATAACAAACAAATGACAATTAAGTGGCCAAAATGTTGCATGAATAAATTGTTTTGTTTCTTCCCCCACACTTAAACACAATATTGTCTGTAATATTGAAAGAATTAAAGCACAATCATGTTAAGCAGATGATAAATAGTGGATGAACAGATGTACAATAGTTCAATAGCCAATGACATAAATATAACATTCAGAACAGGCTAGATTATCCAAGAAAAAGATAGCAAAAAGTTTATCTAGTATCGAGGAAACCTAAGATGCAAAAATAAAAGAACAAGACAAAACACAAATGACTCAACATTTATCTCTAGGTGATTCAGTTTCGGACTGTCCCGACCCACATGAACCTACTCTAGATGTGTCTTCCCCAAATGTGTCAGTGCCACACAATGGATTATCCTCATCAGAGGGCAATTGAAATTGGAGGCGTTCAGCTAGCAGGGCATCTATGCAGCGACGATAATCCATGTCCCTATCATATATGGCCTCCTGATGTGTCCGATGCTAGATCTTGCCTATAAGAGTGCGATGATGATGGTGGAGATTAGCAGAGAGTGCATTAAGTCGAGTAGCAAAAGTTGCTAAAGTGACAGGTGCAGGGACCTCTGAAGCTGGCTGGTTTTACTCAATAGGGGCATCGGCTGCGGAGGTTGAACTAACATCAGATACATGGATAGGAGGGGCTGGTGGTGCAAGGGTAGGGTGTTTAAGGCGGTCATATCGAAAAAGTGTGGTCGGTTCACAATAGCTATCATTGTTAAATTTTGGTACGTTATGTGTGTGGAAGATGTTGGAAACAAGGTGAGGAAAGGCTATGGCATTAGTTAGTTTTTATGTTTGAATGAAATCATTGACGGCGGAGGCAATAGCGTTAGCTATATTCACCGGATGACCAATCATTAGAAGATAGATATAAAGGGCTTGGCGTTTGGTAACATAGGCAAGGTGAGTAGTGGCAGAGAAGTTGCTACAAATTAGGTGCAATCAAGGCTGAGCCTCTGATCGTAAGTCGGAGCATTTGAGGTAGAGCTTGGTATATCTGCACCCTCTCGATAGAGGATACGAGCAACATTGGCTAAAGGATAGTTATGGATGAGCTAGTCAAAGTGACAGTGGCAACAGGGAGGAAGATCAAAATGGTGGCAGATGTTGGAGGTGGTGAAGGCATGGGGTTCCTTAATGCCATGAAAGTCAATGGCTAAGTGGTTGTGTATCCTAGCATATGTATAAAAATTTCGAACAAATTTGTCATTGCTTTGGGTACGCTCCCTAACCAGGGCAATTAGTTGGGATGCATAAAGCTGTTGAACAAAGGGATTGTTTAGGGGGTGAGAGGAAAGGGTCGTTTCTTGATAAGGGGTCAAGCATCAATTTTCTCATATAATTCCTCAAAGATGAACTCATTATCAGGTGAGTTTGGTCCCATTCAGTTTCCTGCAGATGAACAAACCAATTAAAGATTAGAAAAATCAAACTTTGCTACGGTGTACTCCACTTCACCGTGGCAAAACATACCAGAGATGATGATATGTCCACTGATCTGCCCTAACTAACAACAACATATAAGATAAAAAATAAATGGATGAAGAAGGGAAATGAGACACTTACAAATAAGAGAAGGAAGCTACGTAGCTAGAGAATGGAAAATGGAGGTGATTAGGCAAGAAAACAAACAAGTGGGAGTATGGAGACTGAGAGATGTTTCCGCGGCAAAGTAGGGTTAGAAAAGAGGGAATAGACACGATAAGTTTAAGCAAATATGAAGGGTGAAAAGACGAAAAGAGGCAGAAAGAAAAAGTAGCTGGTTGACGACATATGGTGGTAAAATGGTAATATAATAAATAAACATCGAAGAAATGAGAGGGTTGTCTTTGCAGATTTTATCTTTGTCGCAGCAAAAGTTTGATTTTATTTTGGCCAAAATTAGTGAAAATGTCCCGAAAAGAAAAACAGAAGACATAGGGATACGTCACCAAGGCAACGTCAAATGCACGTCGCGGCGAAAATAACCCAAGAGAAAATGGAACGAAATATTTGTACTTCGCTGCGGCGATGTGGAATACACGTAGCAGCGAAAATTTCTAGCAGGACAGAGACTAAGTGGAGACTTTTTCCGCGGCAAGAGTAACCTGAACTCAAAAAGCAACAAACAGAAAATTTTGAATACAGAAATTAAAAACATGATGAACAAACACAAAACATAGGTTGGATACTTTAAAAAAAACTTTGCAAGGTACTGAATAAGCTGAAGAATGAAATCACAACACAATCAACAATACGAAACTTCTCCAAACTTAAAGATAAATCATGCTTCAGAGTGGTCAATCATAGCAAAATAAAGGCAACAGATAGAACTAAAAGGGTGTTGTTGAATTGAAAGTTACTATTAAACTAAAAACTAAGCTACTTTTTCTACTGGGTTAGTTTCTCCCGCACACTTACTTAACAAACTAATGCACCAAATATGTCATGAACAATCATAAGGCAAAAGTAAGTAAATAAGTGAAGGAAAGAAACAACCTAAGATTCATAGAGGTTTTTGGTTCTCATGGTAAAGCTTTAAGAGATGTCTATTAACCTTAAGCTCAACTCTAGTCTCTTCATGTAGAAGCTCCACCATGCCAAAGTCATGTACTTTTGTCACTGTATACAGCCCATCCCAACGAGTATTAAATTTCCCTTACTTGAAAGTGAAACATTTTATCTCTCTCTTTGAAGTCCTGCCCCAAGATGCCTTTATAGTGCACAAACTTCCAATTCTTGCAATTGTAACTTTCTCTCCATCCCAGCCAATTCTAAGTCTATGTTGAACTGCTTCACTGCCCAATGAGCTTTACGCTCTAACTCCACTAGAAAATGGCAAGCCTTTCCATAAATGAGGCGGTATGGAGACATCCTGATTGGTGACCTGTAGGTGGTCCGATAAGCTCATAGTGCTTCTTCTAAGTGTAAACTCCAATCTTTCTTTTATGTTTTTACAATCTTCTCCAAAATATGCTTCACCTCCTGATTAGATATGTCATCCTGACCATTGGTTTGGGGGTAATATGTAGTGGAGACTTTATGAGTGACTCCAAATTTTGAAAACAGATTGTCAACTACCCTATTATAGAAATGTGTAAACCTATCACTCACCATAGGGCTTGGATCCCAAACCTACATAAAATGTTGGACTTAAGAAATTTGGATACTATTTGAGCATCATCTTTCCTAGTAGGCACAGCCTCTATCCATTTTGACACATAATCTATGGCTAGAAGGATATATGCAAAACCAAAAGATGGAGGGAAAGGACCTACGAAGTCAATTCCCCAAACATCAAAGATTTTGCAAAAAAGTAAAGGTTGCTGAGGCATTTCATGTCTTTTTGCTAACCCCCCAAAATGTTGACACTTGTCACAAGACTGAAAAAATGTAAAAGAATCTTTAAAAAGGGTTGGTCAGTAAAAACCAGAGTCCAAAATTTTTCTAGATGTTCTCCTTGCACTGGAATGACCCCCACAAACCATAGAATGGCAAGCTGAAATAATAGCATCACATTCTTCATTAGGCACACATCTCCTTATGACTTAATCGCTACATATTTTCTATAGATGAGGAGCATCCCAAATGTAATGCTTTGCTTTGCTCTTAAGCTTTTGTGCTTGCAAATTAGACATAAAAGGTGGGGTGAGTCTGGTCATAAGGTAGTTTACAATATATGCATACCATGGCTCTTTTAAAAATAAAGCATATAATATTGCATCAGAAAAAGAATCATGAGTAAGCTCGAAAGAGTCTACTCCCTTTGTATCCTCTAGTAACCTACTCAAGTAATTGGCTACATGATTTGCTGCCCCTGGCCAGTCCTTTATCTCGATATCCAATTTTTGAAGAAGTAATGCCTATCTTATCAATCTTGGCTTAAATTGTGGTTTCTTAAGAAGGTATCGGACAACTACATGATCAGTGAACACAGTGATATGAGAATTTAACAAATAAGGCCTAAACTTTTCTAAATCAAAAACTACTACAAACAACTCTTTTTCTATTGTTATGTAGTTGATCTAAACTGCATCTAGTGTTTTTGAGGCATAGGCAATGGCTCATGATATTTTCTCCTCCCTTTGGCCTAATATAGCTCCTACAGCATAATTAGAAGCATCACATGAAAGCTCAAAAGGTAAGTTCCAATCAGGGGCAACCAGAATAGGAGGAGAGATAAGTTGTGACTTTAACTCATCAAAAGTATTCCCATATGAATCATTAAAGTCAAATTTTACATCTTTTTGTAAAAGCCTTGAAAGAGGTAATGCAATCTTGCTAAAATCTTTTATAAAATGCCTATAAAATCCTACATGACCCAAAAATGATCTTATATCTTTAACACAGACAGGATAAGACAATGAAGATATTACCTCAATCTTAGCTTCATCAACTTCGATTCCCTTGCTAGAAATCAGATGACTTAAAACTATGCCCTTATTAACCATGAAATGACATTTTTCAAAGTTCAAAATCAAAATTTTCTCAATGCATTGTTTCAAAACTTTTTCAAGATTAGCAAGGAAATTATCAAAAGAACCACTATACACAGTGAAATAATTCATAAAGACTTCCATGCATTCTTCTCAAAATTCCCAGAAAACAACTATCACACAATGCTAAAAAGTCCCTGGGGCATTGCATAAGCCAAAATGCATCCTTTGATAAGCGAAGGTACTAAAAGGACATGTAAAAGTGGTTTTATCTTGGCCCTCTGTTGCAATAGGTACTTGAAAATACTTAGAGAAACCATTAAGAAAATAGTAATGGGATTTGCCTACAAGTCGCTCTAGCATTTGGTCAATAAAAGGAAGGGGGATATGATCTTTTCATGTGGAATCATTTAATCTCTTATAGTCTATGCACACACACCAGGAATCTTGCACTCCTGTAGGAATAAGCTCATCTTTATCATTTTTAACCATAATGACGCCACTCTTTTTAGGTACTACATAGATTGGACTAACCCACTCACTATCAGATATGGGATAAATGATCCCAGCACTCAAAATTTTGGTTATTTCTTTCTTAACCACATCTAAGAGAAGTTGTTTTAATCTTCTTTGGGATTGTCTCACTGGTTTCGAACCCTCACTCAGTAGAATCCTATATGTGCAAATAGCTGGACTAATCCTAGGTATGTCCACTAAAGTCCACCCTATAGCCCTCTTATGCTCTCTCAAAACATTAAGGACTCTATCTTCCTCACTGCTAGACAGGGAATTAGCAAATATAATAGGTAATCATTCATTTGACTCAAGGAAAGCATACATTAAAGTAGGGGGAAGGGGTTTTAATTCAATTGCAGGTGGTTGCGCAACAAAAGGTATTAATTCATGAAGATCAAGAGAGAAAATTTTTCTTCCCTAGTTTTCAACCAATGGTGAGCGAGGTTCCATGCGGTCACCTTCAGTCTGAGATTCTTGTTGTAATGAAATGACTTCGTCAATTTCCACGTTGAGGTGACCCTCCCCGATGCCAGAATCACTTGAAACATTAACAGAAAACCTTTCCTAAAAGGGGACATCACTGACAGTATAATGAAGTGAACACAATTTAGAATCAAAGGAACCCTATTGCAATTCTAATACAGAGCAAGCATCGTCAACAACAATATCAATCATGTTAACACCCAAAAGTGAATAATCTTCACATGGATGTTTCATTGCTTCATACATGTTAAAACAAACTTTTTGATCACCTACTTCCATTGTGATGGTTCCTTCTTTCATACTAATCATGGTATTAGCAGTTCTTAAGAAAGGTCTACCAAGAATCAATGTGGTGTCATGTGCAAGTTCAGAAGACATGTCAAGCATATCAAAATCAGTAGGAAAAACCAAACCTTTAACCTGGACCAAAATATCCACTATAGTACCCTCGGGATACCTAATAGACTTATCAGCCAATTGGAGTACTACCATGGCAGACTTAAGAGTTTTGACTCCCAATGAAGTGTAGACTGACTTAGGTATTACATTAATAGCTGCCCCTAGATCTAATAAAGCTCCCCCTATAGTTACTTTACCTAAGGTACATGGGATGGTAAAACATCCATGGTCTTGGCAGTTCATAGGAAGTTGAGGTTTAAAAAGAGCAGACACATTTGAGCTTACGTGAACTCTCTCATTTGGCCTAAACTTCCTTTTATATGTACACAGGTCTTTAAGGTATTTAACATAAGCTAGAACTCACTTCACAAGATCAAGTAAAGGAATATTGACCTCCACTCTACTAAACAAATCAATAATATCCTTTTCATACTTAGTGTCAGTCATTCTTTTACTCATCAAATAAGAATTAGGAAAAGGAAGGTCTTTGAAATTTACCTCCTTACCATTAGCTTTATTGGCTCCATGCTTGCTTGACTCATCTTACTCCCTTGCTAAGGCTTGTTCATTGTTGCTCTCAAAATTTCTTCCTTTATTATTCAAAATTATGGACTTCTTTTCAGCCAACAATGCTTTCTCTTTAGCACTCTAAGAATTCTTCGTCTTTTCCAGCATGGAAGACAAGTCATCATATTCAATCTCTTCCTTAACTACTTCCTCATATGATTCCCAAAATTTCACTTGCTTCCCACTTCGAAGAGTGATGGCATTCAAACCCTTAAGATTTATAATAGTGTTTGAGGGAACAGAGCCACTACTCTTAGCTTGTTGCTCACTCATGTTATTAGATAACTGAGTGAGATAGGAGTTGATATTTTCAATATTGGTCTCCTATTGTTCCAGTCTTTTCTCTAAAGCATTGAATCTAGCAGCATTCTTGGATGAGTCTTGTTGGATCAAAGAGGCTAAAGAATTGAACTGGTTGTCATTAGAAGTCCTCTCGTCTTTCATCAATGCCATCATATTGTGCAAGAGTTGATTGGTGTCTTCCTTTTGTGGAATAGTTAAAGCTTTCTGTTGGTTCAGGAACTGGTTAGTAGATGGACTAGTCCCCCCACTTCTCTGGAATCTGTTTGAAGGTCCACTCTCATCATTTCTCTAACTAAATAGAGGATTTTCTCTCCATCCCTCATTATATGTATTAGAATAAGGGTCCCACTTTTGATTTTGCCTACCCTGATAAACAGTAGATACCTCTTCATATCAATTGGGACAGACACTGGTAATATGCATCATAGACCCGTAAGTTTCATAGCTAGGTTCAGTGAGATCCACAGGTGTTTGTGGATGATGCACACTCATATTTTTCAACTTTGCAGTAATGAGGGCCAGCTGAGTAGTCATTTTGTTTTCCAAAGAGTCTACCTTAAACTCAAAACATTTCATTTTTCTAGAGTTTACTGTTGAAGTTCCCAACTCATGTACACCTCTAGTGTCTCTTGCACTATACAGTTAGTGATTTAAAGCCATCTTCTTAATTAGATCCCAAGCCTCATCAGCGGTGAGGTCTATTAGTGAACCTCTTGAGGCTGCATCTAACTTACCCTTGTCTTAACCCTTCAATCCATTATAAAAATATTGTACCAACTGCTCTTCTAGTGTTTGATGGTGAGGGCATCGTGACAATAGATCTTGAAAGCAGTTCCAGTAATCATAGAGGGGCTCATCAAAGTCTTGTCGAGCTGAGTAGATTTCCTTTCTCATTGATGAAGTTCTGGACGCAGGAAAATACTTCTCCAAAAATGCCTTCCTTAAATTTCCCTAACTGTGATAGGCGTTTGCCACATGTCTGGGAAGACTCATGTACCACTCCCTTGCTTTACCCTCCAATGATAGATGAAAAGCTTTCCACAGTGAAAATGATCTAGAAGGGGGGTTGAATAAATCTTTTATCCTTTTTTGCAAAGTGCTACAAAATAGATAATTATAACACACAAAACAAAAAAAAACAAATTGAAATGTAAATGAGTAGAGAAGAAAGGAACGCAATATTTATAGAGTTTTGGTGCTAAGACCTAGGTCCTCTACCTAAGCTCTCACTTAGGATTTTGTCAATGCTCTTACTTTTTAGTTCAGTGTGAACTCTTCAATCAACTTGACTTCCAGCTCAAGCTACACCTTATAGATGATTTGTTTTCGGGCACAAATCCTACCTTCCAAGTGATTCTCCTCCAATCACTTAGCTCACAATAATAATAACAATGATAAAGATGAAGTAGTAAGACTCAGTACAGTTGAGTCAATATAGGCTAACTAGCAAGATTGAGAGCAATGTGAGGATAATTTTTGAACAATAGCAAATATGCTTCACTTTGGACTTGTCTAATTAATCCACTGAAGTGTAATCCTTTAATTGAAGGGCTTCAAGATGTTTTTTGAACGTTGCAGACTTCTCCTAGCCTTTGTATGAAGATTTTCTCCCATTTGAAATCAATTGACAAAGTCAAATTTTGTTCAACTGTAACTGATAGTCAACTAGTTGGCGTGTAATAGTTAACTAATACATTATAGTCAACTTGTCTTTAAGAATTAGTCGACTAGTACCAATGTTTTTCATGAAACTTTCATCTCCACTCTTCGAATAGTCGACTAATACCATGATAGGTGACTAGTCCATTTATTCAACTCATAGGTCTGATTGTTGATAGTCGACTTGCAAAATGATAGTCGACTTTTCTAATGCTCCAACAGACAGATCTCACAAAATCTCCAATGTTTGATTGTTGAGATGCTTATTTGAATTCTTCATATCAGATCTTCTCATGAATTACACGTTGTTAATTCGTCCTATCCAAATCTTGATCTTTATAAATCAACTTATCCAATTTTCTTCTGACTTGTAACACATTGCATCAACTTGTGCTAGTGTTCCATCAACTTCATCTTAATCCAATTAACCTGAAATTATTACTTAACCAATTCTTGAAGTTTTATTATTATCAAAACAAAGAAGGATTTAATTTGTCAACCTCCATTGGTCCAACACACAGTACTTGATCTAGAAAAGCTCCCATCAGTTTCTTGCTCTGACAAATCATAGACAGTGAATGCAGGTGGATGTACGGATCTTCTCCCTTCAAACCATGAAATTTGGGAAGAGAGTTAATAAGTAATCATTTTATCTCAAAATTTATATCGAAATTAGGGCACATAGTAGTAAAAGGATCATAATTCACATCAAAGGTAGTAGCTTCCCTAATGGTCCTCCTTCTAAGGTTGCCATTATTCTCACCAATTCTCTCTTGCTATCCATTGCCTATATTATCATCATTTCTAGGTTGGTTGGCATCAAGGTTTTGATGTTACAAATTAACTGGGTTTTTAGCCATCATCCCTTTTTCTAATGATTCACTCTCACTGCTTGATAGGCTAGACTTCACTACCTTGCTTGTCCCCTCTACTCTTTTTCCTTCCTAACTTTTCTCAGGCTTTTCTCAATTTTAAGGTCTAAGGGTAGGAGTGTGGTTTTCTGGGGCATGCAAAGGAAAAATTCAAAAGAAATTAAAAATGAACAAAATTTACTTGCAAGTTCACAAAGTCAGATTAAAAGATGAAATGCGATGGATGCAAGTGTGTGTGGTATGAAAGTATAAATGCACCAGTAAAGAACACTTTAAAGTTATGCAAAATAGTTGGCCACGACGAAGTTGAAATTTCACCGTGGCATGAATTTCCCAAAAGGGATCCTCGTAAGATTGGCTGCGGTGAACTTCACCAAATGCAGAAAATAAACTATGAACTATACAGAAGTAAAATGCTAAATATGGAAATTTAAAAGAAATCGGTGTCTATTTTTGTGTTTGTAAAAATTCAGATGCTAAGCAAATTGAAAACCTATACTATTAACAAGTATAAAACTAAACTATCTAAAATGCAATCTAAAGACTCTTAACTATCCTCAACAGTAAATATGATAGAAGTTAACCTAGAGAACCAATTGGTTGGTTCCCCGACAACGGTGCCATTTGATTAAACCTTTTTGTACATTAAGCTCTTAGAGGCTAAATCAAAGAATTCCAAGAATTACATTATAGGGTTCAACCTCGGGTCATTCTCTTAACTTGAACCTAAACAATTGAATCTAAATTAACCTATATTTCATGCTATGCAAACTAATTTAGAGAAAAGGGAGGTTTTTAATTTTCAGACTAATTGGTAGAACTAATTTAAATATTTACAAAAATGTTTTTGGATTTTAGTGAGATATAAAACTGAAGGATGGAAAAAATGGAAAGACTATATAATGATAATGTCCTCTTGAAAGTGAGTTTTGGCCATCATTGTTTGAAATGATTAAAGAGACAGTAGAAATCACTAATCTTCAAAAATGTGAACCTTGAAAGACCTTTCAAGTCTAGGATATCAATCAATAAAAACTCCATTTTTTTATAATCCCATTAGGCACTCTTAGTGTGTGTAAAAGAATTAGCCAATGAAATCGATCAAATGTAATCTAAAATCATCCCAACATCAAAAAGATTTCAAATAGACATATATGAAACTTCATACATTTAAGCTCAAAGTTATACAATAAACCAATCCATCCAACACATAACCAATATCTAGCACTTGATTAAAACTATAATCAAATAGCTCATCTACAAATCAAAAATCCTAGACCTAGGATATATAAACTCACAGCTGAACTATGGATTAAGCCACTCCCTTTTTTCAGCCTATTGACTCCAGCCATTGTTGCACCTTCAAAAGGAAAAGAGATGCCTAGCCACTCATAGAAGCTAGAAACTTCACAACTTGGAATGCATCTGAATTACCCATAGTGGAGGTAGAGATGTTTTGGCTGATAAATGATGAAGGAGAGTCCATTGCTATCAATTCTGCCACTTGATACCTCTTATTTATCCCAAAATAGGGTTTTTTAATGATATTCAGGTCGGGTCATAAGCATGGGTGAGTGGAGTTTCCAAAAACGACTCGAGTTTTAGGTTGTTGTTTCGAAGTTTTCACAGTGGCAAAGTGAGGAGTTAACCGTGGCCAAATTTTCCTGAAAAGTCTGAGCTATTGATTTGAATGTTTCATGGCAGCGAAGTATTGAGTTCGCCACGACCAAATTTTCCTGAAAGCATTTAGCAATTGATTCACATCTTTCGTCGCAGCAAAGTGAGGAGTTCACCATGGCTAACTTGTCCCGAAGGATTTTCTTCCTTGATTTAATGGCTTAACAATTTCTTGGTCTTCACTCTTGGCTCTACCTCTTGAGTGTCCTACAAAGAAAAACAATAGTTTGCCATATCAATTATCTTATAAACCAAGTGAGTGTAATTACTAATTAATTATGACAATTTTACCCTCAAACTATGTTAATTCAAAACAAGCACACTTGAAATAAATTAAGCACAATATTCAACAAAAAAGCCAAAAGGTACAACAAAAACTATAAAAATACAACTAAATAATATAGAAAACTTGGGGGTGATATCCAGTAGAGACTTTGTGAGTGACACCAAAATTTGAAGACAAATTTATCAACTACCGTGTTACAAAAGTTTGTAACCTTATCATTCACCACAACCCGTGGAATCCCAAACCTATAGAAAATATTGTACTTAAGAAATTTAAACACTGTTTGGGCTTCATCTTTTCAAGTAGGCATAGACTCTATCCATTTGGACATGTAATCTAAGGCTAAAAGGATATATACAAAACCAAAAGATGGAGGGAAAGGACCCATGAAATCGATCCCCCAAATATCAAAATTTTCATAAAATAGTAAAGGTCACTGAGGCATTTCATGCCTTTTACCTAACCGTCCAAAACATTGACATTTGTCATTTAGTAAAAGAATCTTTAAAAAGAGTTGGCCAGTAAAAAATAGAGTCTAGAATTTTCCTAGATGTTCTCCTTGCATTGAAATGCCCTCCACAAACCATGAAATGGCAAGTTGAAATAATGGCATTGAATTCTTCACTAGGCACACACTTTCTTATGACTTGGTCGCTGCATATTCGCCATAGATGAGGAGCATCCCAAATGTAATGCCTTGCTTTGCTCCTGAGCTTTTGTGCCTGTGACTTAGGCCTAAGACAAGGGGTAAGTACAATCATGACATAATTAACCATATGTATATACCAAGGCTCTTTTAAGAATAAAGCACATAAAGCTGCATCAAGGAAAGAATCATATGAGTTAAGAAGATTCTACTCCCCTTGTATCCTCTAGTAGCCCGCTCAAGTGATCAGCTACATGATTTGTTGCCCTAGCTCGATCCTTTATCTCAAAATCAATTTCTTAAGGAAGTAATGTCCATCTTATCAATCTTGGCTTAGATTGCATTTTGTTGAGAAGATAGGGAACAACTACATGGTTAGTAAAAATAGTTACATGAGAATTCGACAGATAACATCTAAACTTTTCTAAAGTGAAAACTACTGCAAATAGTTGTTTCTCTGTTGTTGTGTAGTAGATTTGAGCTGCATTTAGTGTTTTCAAGGCACATGCAATGGATCTTGAGATCTTATCCTCCCTTTGGCCCAACATAGGTCCTACAGCATAATTAGAAGCATTGCATGAAAGCTCAAAAGGTAAGTTCCAATCAAGGGCAACCAGAATAGGGGGAGAAATGAGTTTATGCTTTAACTCATCAAAAGCATCTTTACACAAATCATCAAAGTGAAAATTTACATCTTTTTGTAAAACCTAATGCAATCTTGCTAAAATCTCCTACATGACCAAAAAATGATCTTATATCTTTAACACAGATAGGATAAGGAAAAGAAGATATGACTTCCATCTTAGCTTTATCAACTTCAATTCCCTTGCTAAAAATCAAATGACCTAGCACTATGCCCTCATTGACCATGAAAAGAAAATTTTCAAAGTTTAAAATCAAATTCTTTTCAATGCATTGTTTTAAAACTTATTCAAAACTAGCAAGGAAATTATCAAAAGAAGCATCATAAATAGTGAAGTCATCCATAAAGATTTCCATGTATTCCTCTAAAAATTCACAGAAAACAACCATCATACAATGCTGGAAAGTCCCTGGAGCATTACATAATCCAAAAGGCATCCTTTGATAAGCGAAGGTACCAAAAGGACATGTAAAAGTGGTTTTATTTTGGTCCTCTTGTTTAATAGGTACTTAAAAATACCCAGAAAAACCATCCAAAAAATAGTAATGAGATTCGCCTACAAGTCTCTCAAACATCTGGTCAATAAAAGGAAGAGGAAAATGATCTTTTCATGTGGCATCCTTTAATCTTTTATAGTCTATGCACACACGCTAGGAATTTTACACTCTTGTAGGAATAATCTCATCCCTATCATTTCTAACCACAGTGACCCACTCTTTTTAGGCACTACACAGACCGAACTAACCCACTCGCTATTAGATATAGGATAGATGATCCCAGAACTTAGAAGTTCAGTGATTTATTTTTTAACCACATTTAGGATAAGTGGTTTTAGTATCCTTTGAGGCTATCTCATAGGTTTGAAACCCTTGTTAAGTAGGATCCTATATGTGCAAATAGCTAGACTAATCCTAGGTATGTTTGCTAAAGTCCACCCTATAGCCCTCCTATGCTCTCTCAACATAGCAAGGAGTCTCTCTTCCTCACCGTTAAACAGAGAATTAGCAATTATGACAGCTAATCAGTTATTAGACTCAAGGGAAGCATACTTTAAAGTAGGGGTAGGGTTTTAATTCAATCTTAGATGGTTGCACAACAGAAGGGATCAATTCATGAAGTTCAATGGAGAACATATTTCTCCCCTTTCCTTTAACCAATGATAGTTCAGGCTCCATGCGGTCAACTTTACAATATCCATCTATTCTAAACATTGAACCAACCTAAGGTTGAGATAGCATCAACCGCCTTAGATGAATCCTTCTGCATACCTGAATCATCACTAGACAATAACTCATCCAAGTATCTCAAAGTATGAGAAGAATGAAAAGTAGATAAGTTAAGAGATGTAAGGAATTGAGAATAATCCTTAGATTTAAGGTGTCTTTACGTCAAATAAGCTTGTGAAATGGCTGAAAGTGGACCACCTTTGTTATCTTTAGTCAGAAACTTTTGTTGTGGTGAAACAACTTCATCAATTACCATGTTCGTGTCAACCTCCACGATGCTCAAATCACCTAAAATATTAACAGAAAACCTTTCCCTAGGGTCATCACTGACAATAAAAGGAATCGAATGCACATGTGAGTCAGTAGATTATATCGTTGCTTTGCAATTAACAACTGTATAATTAAGGCACGTTATATCACCTCCACATGAGCAAGTGGAGGGAAAAGAATAAAGAGATGAAAAGGAAGAAATGGTGTCTTCCTCATCAATAGAATCAAGTGAATATAGTTTAGAGCCAAAGGAATCATCTTGCAGTTCAAATTTAGAGCAACCATCATCAACAGCAATATCAATCATATTAACACCCAAAGTGAGTAATCTTCATAAGGCTGTTTCATTGCTTCATACATATTAAAACAAACTTGGTGATCACCTACTTCCATTGTGATGGTGCCTTCTTTCGTACTAAAAAAGGTCTACCAAAAATCAGTGTGGTGTCATGAACAAGTTTATAAGACATGTCAAGCACATAAAAATCAACAGGAAAAACCAAATCCTTAACTTGGACCAAAATATCCTCTATAATGCCCTCAAGATACCTAATAGACCTATAAACTGATTAGAGTACTATATTGGTAGACTTAAGAGTCTTGTGATTCTATGATGCATATTTCTAGTGTCTATCCCAATTATTTGGCTGGCCCTAATAGACAGCAGATACGTCTTTGTAACAATTAGGATAGACATTAGAAATATGCTTCACAAAACCACAAGTTTCGCAGTTAGGTGCAGTAAGATCCATAGGGGTTGGTGGACAATGCACACTCATATTTTTTAACTCTGAAAGAATGAGGGATAGTTAAGTACTCATTTTACTCTCCAAAGAGTCCACTTTAGACTCAAGACTTTGAAGTAAATCATATGTTAATATATAATTTACGTACAATAAACTAAATACACAAAAATGGAGGTTGAATTGTGTATTCTTTTCGTGAATACAAAATCTTTAATAATTCTTGTTAAGAACTTCTCTAACCTGTTAAAAGAATATCACAAAAATTTGTACAAAAATTATTACGTAGTTAAATAGCAAATAACTTCTATATACTTGTTTAACAAAAAAATATACTAAAGTAAAAGGATAGAAGATAGATGCTGTGATTTTTATACTGGTTCACCGCAAACTGTGGGCGACGTCCAGTCCTTAGAGTTCGTTTGAGTATTTCCCTATACTTTGACAAATTACAAGTATTCTTTCTTCCCTTCTAGAGCCTCTTTAGGTCTCTCACACAGAGTATTCTTTCTGATAACTTAGCCTCTCCAGGCACTTAGCCTTTTCTTTCTCTCACTAGAAAGATATTGTGAGCTTTTGTTACAGTAAAGTTAGCTCTCTTAGTACCGCACTACAGAATTTTTCTTTTTTAAGTAAACACTTGAAAGCTCAAAGATCAATGATTTTTCTAAAGTTTGTAAGATTGTCTAATCTTCGACTACGACTAGTATTTATAGCCTAAGTATCCAACTACTTCTTGATTCTTGATAACTACTTCTTAAATCTTGATAACCATTATTTAGTTGAGTTCTATAACTAACTCCAACTAACTAACTGTCCGACGTACTAGCGTATCTTCTTCTTTGTATCGTCTATGTTTTCCTTTTCTACTGTGTTTTTAACTTCTTTTGTATCTTCTGCTTCTTCTGTGTTCTGTGCTTCCTTTATGTTTTGCGCTTCTTCTATGTTTTCCTTTCTTCCGTGTTTTGTGCTTATTTTATGTTTTCCTTTCTTCTGTGTTTTGCTCTTCTTCTATGTTTTCCTTTCTTATGTCTTTTGCGCTTCTTCTATGTTTTGACTTCTTCTGAGTTTTCACTTCTTCTGTGTTCTGCACTTCTTTTATATTTTCACTTCTTCTGTGTTCTGCTCTTCTTCTATATTTTCACTTCTTCTGAGTTTCCACTTGTTTTGTGTTCTACACTTCTTCTATATTTTCACTTCTTCTAAGTTTCCACTTCTTCTGTGATCTACGCTTCTTCTGTACACTTATCAAAATTGTTCATTTATTTCTAACATTATTATTATTTGATTGTCATCAATATTAATCATCGTGAAGTCCTCTTAACTTAACAATCTCCCCCTTTTTGGTGATAACAAATAATCTTAATTTTAGGAAGATAAAAGTGAATGAACTAATATTATTTAGATAATGAATAAGAAGACAATAAACAAAATACACATCTGCTATGTTCTACTTTTATAACTGGTCTTCTCTTTTTTCTTCTGCTTTTCTTCTTTCTTCTACTTTTCTCCCCCTTTCTTCTTCTTTTCTCCCCCTATTTGTTATTAATCAA